>JAHQIW010006613.1:0-96045 GCA_019055375.1 Parelaphostrongylus tenuis
AACACTTACAACGTGTAAATGACGGTGGTCTCAGGCAGGATCATTCACTGCAATCGAATTACTGGAGAGTTTTACGTTATGAAATCATAGTGGTTCATCCAGATACCATGAAAAGCCCATGTTTGAAATCAAAATACAAGTTGTGATCCTGCACATTCAGAGTTTTCAACTACGAAACGTTTGCAATTTCACAGAGCAGCAATTTTGCATTTATATGTTTTACTTCATATTCCCGATGTATGCGCGCAATAAACATTAAGCTGTCAAAGACCAAAAACTGTTGTTTTTGTGACTGCACTTCTAAACCAGAAATATTGAGTTTTTTTAATGCTTTCCATTTTTTGGGTGAACTATGTGATATCACCGAGTCTTGACCTGAGATAATGACAGAGTAGTTGACTACACAGATGATTTTTTCAACTCATTCTTCAACTGCTACTTATCGGTGAGTCGGTGAGTGTCCACGTTACATCAGAATTATTTCGCTACTGACGTAGAACTCTCTGCGGAACGTGAGTTGTTGACCAAAAGCGTTCTGATAAAATTCCTCGTACGTCGTCTCTCCGACGCATGAAATGATGACCTTCTCTCATTTACCGGTATCCACTGTTTAAAAATCTGTCAGAATGTTGAACAGAGCGGCTTCTCGGAACATGTACAGATTTCCCAGATCGTGAAATAGTACAAACATATTATTCTCAATAGATGAGACTTTCTCCATAGTACTAAAGTAATATGAAGGTGGCGATTAGCGCCACTGCATATTGACGCACACTATCGGGAAGCAAGGTTCGGAGCCCTTCCTCAACGCTTTTCGCAGATGCACATAGGGACACATTAGCGTGGGTACCTTTAAGACTGCAAGGCAATTTGACTCTGCCAGCATTTTATGCCATTTGAAAAGAAGGCGAATTACTCAAGCAGCAATCGGAACCAAAAGTGAATGGTTGATAGCCATTGGGAAGAATGATTTCGTGGGAACAAAGCCAACCCAAAAAGTGCTGTAATCCACACAGTATATGCGATGACGGGCCACGCATAAAAAGAGAAGCTTTGCTGAGTCCCAAATTTCAAATTACATTGTTCAACTTTGTAAAATGGTAATTAGCATGCGTTGTCTTACATGTGATATGTGAAAGATTAAGAATAATTAGTTCGGTGTCAACACCTTGGCGATGTGCCATATAGTCCACTTCAAAAGTATCGTAGAGCTAAGTGAACGCATATCTGCCATATGAATTACTTGTGTTTACCTATCAATACATAAAGTCAGTGGGTTTGCACCTCCGGAGAAGTTTAGTACGAATTCGCTGACTCCGGAGCAGATAGGAAACCTCGATTAGCTTGGGGTGCCAGGACTGGCATGGATCGCGGGACATCTCAAATTCAAGCGCTGTACTCGTATTGTGTGGTACTGAGGGTACAATATTTTTTTAAAGCACTCAAAATGTTTGCTAGCAACACATTTAATGAGCTATGTCAATCACAGTGAAAGCATGTCTACAATTTAATGCTGCGTTTCATATCGAGCAAGGGAGAGTACTCACTGCTATTTTTGTGTCAAAAAATGCAGTAGATGATTGGGAGTGCCCGTAGATATCACGCGAGTGGATGATTCTGGGAACAAAATTTCGTGATTATTACTGAAACCAGGCCTATTGACGAAATCTTACTGATTTTGTCGTCAAAGTGCAGCTCTTAAACGACTATTGTGAACTTCGAACCTATGAGAAGCTTGATTGTCGACGTGCCATGTCATGATTTACAATGAGAAGATATGATAGTATATAAATGTTCCGAACAGCAAAAAATTAATCACTTGCCTTCCATGAATCACCTTAATAACGAAATTTGGGTCCGCAGCTGATGATAACCTTGAACATGAACAGCAGCAAATTCCGGCTTTTGTTCGCTAATTTCCTTCGCCACTTCAAATGCCCATTTTCTCAGGACAGTGTCCTTGAAAAAGCATACGAATCGTTATAAAATATTTGCATCTGCGGAAAACAAATCTCCATCATTTAGTCATTACTATCAACATTAGAAACTATAAATGTCTCGAAATTTCCTAAGAACAAGCGCAATACAAGCCAAAATAAATGATTGTAGTGCTTTGAAAATCACGAATAAGGTCTTTGTCACGGTTAAGGCGTCGTTCTACATTTTAGTTGTATGAAGCAAAAGCGATTCCTGAATAAAATCCATGCTGGCTGGGAAACCAATTATTATCTTGTCACTCCTCGCTTAAAGCAATCCTACACTGATTAAGATAATGCTTTCAATGCAAAACGCCCACATCGATTTGTTTTATGAGCTGGTACTTTAACATATTTTATCGGAAACAATCGAAGAGCCGTCCAAGCATGGAATCGAAGAGAATTCTGAGCAAGCAGTGTACGGGTGGTTCAAAGAGTGTTATAGTGGAGGATCAAGTAGTGGTAACGAAGGAGGTCGTGTAGGCCTGCTATCATTCAACGACGACTAAGTGAAGGCGCTAATCGAAGGTAACCTAGAGAAAACTACTTAGTAGTGTTGCGGAAGAACTCCTGTTAAAAAGTATTCAACAACTTTTGCCGTCATTCGAATGGTAATGAGAATATGGAAGAGATGGCTGAATAGATGTTGCTTGACGAACGAAGGTGATGTTGCTGTGAAATCTGCAAAAACTAATTGCAAGCGAAAATCCACAATTGAATGACTTTCAAAAATGTATTGAAGGGTTCGTGACCTCCGGAATTTCCGAACACCTGCCCCACGTTATGACATTTTTTGAATCATCACGAATGGGTAGAGATCGACGTCAACGCCTGAAATGAGTAGGGCGCAGCGCAAGTTTAATAACAAAATTGGCGATGCCATAGGTGCGTTTGCTGAAAAATTTCACCCACAGTTTGAGCTCGGCTGTGTCCAACTCCAATTCGTGCTCTCTAGATCATTACCTCAAGGGATAAATGCTGATAGCACAGACAGAGTTAAAAGATTTTTGAGAGAAAGGCAATGCAAGGAGTTTAGCAGTTTAGTTTAGAACAAGTAAGCATCTGAAAGAAGATCGTGGCTTCGAAGCCCATCTGAAAGTCCGACTTTGCCTATTTCACCCTTGTAGTTGTACCTTTGCAGTAATGGCGTTTCGTTATGTTGTATTCCATTTCTCAGTCGACTACTTCCATCAAAACACATTGTGAAATCTGGTTTGTTCACGTGTGTTCGTAAAATGGCTAGATTAACTGAATTATCTTTCTTACTTATCAAAGCTTGTCAATCTACCATACCAGTGTTTTCATCCTACATCAACTGACACAAAGTTCCCGATTCAAAATATTGAAGACGCGTGTTTGAGCCTATGGCAACGTGCACTGTATGGCGCCTATAATCACTTCGTCATAGCGTCAATCCAATTGAAGTTTTCCTATCTGTTGAGTATAAGATTACCTTCTTATGAGCGTTATAACCCAAACGTTCCGCTTACCTTCTAAGTATCCTACTGTTGGATTAGAACGAACACATAGTGACAGTTGCGGGTGGTCAACTGCTGAAGTTGGGTGGTAGTAGTCGACTGGCTGACTCTTGTGATCATTTAGTGATAAAGTAAAGACTGAGAGGAAGAAGAATCGTAGCCGCTGCGCAAGGTCGATTATAGATGTGCACAGAAACAAACCTCGAAGCTTTCATTAGACACTCTCTCGAACTGCCACTAATGGCGGGTTAGCTGATTCCTTGTCGTAATTCATTTTTACGGAATTTACAAGTGTTCATTAATGAAAATATCTGCAGATGTGCGTTGAATTCAGTCTAAATAGTTGTTCCGTTTCAGAAGTTCTTCCGTTCCCAAAGAAATTTTGGATCATTTCCGCCATCTGGCCCCAGTTTCAGAGTTATCGATGAAAGTTCTACGACGTCCAAGAAGAAGACGCAAAATCGAAATGAATGCTAGAAATACTGGGATCCGCACAGTGGAAAAATCTAGCGAGACCAATAAAGTGCCATAGTGCCAAAGTGACAAAATATTCTATCGCCATAGTTTCAGGTTGATTCTATCTTTCCTGTCGATTTATTCTTGCACCAAATTACTATTTGACGAAAACAACAATATTCTTCACGTATTGGGAAGTCTCATAATTTCATAAATTCTAATCGAGACGAAATTCTTCGGTCTAAGTTCGGTTCTTTAGAATCCTCTACATGGTTCAGCCGTGTTTTGCGCTGAAAGAAAGTAACTGCTACGAACATGTTGAAAAGTTTAGGGGATTCTCTGGCTTAGGCACGGTCATAGGAGAAAGGACCATGTATGTTCTAATGTCCCGCTATCAATGTGCTTCCGGAGGTGCTTTTACTACGGCAAAATTTGAGTCGCGTAATGATACCCGAGGAAATGAAGAAAATAAGGAAGAATCAAGCTGGAAAATTGTCATAGGGAAAAGCACCTGTTCTCCGATGTGGCTGACAACGCCGGTAACAGTGACCTGCTTTATGTAGTCCACCATTAGAGTCAAGCGTGGAAACCCATCACATTATAGCAAGTAAAAAATCTTTAGGGTTCCTAACGCTTCTTGGCTGGTATTACTGAAACCATCAAAAAGTTACAAGTTTTCTAATAATCACAGACAACACAATAAAAGGATAAAGGATAAAGCTCTCGGCGTTGATCAATCACTGAGGGATGCGCCATGCATTCGACTTCAATTTTTAATTTCGTTTGAGGTGATTGAATGCATATCTGGCCTTTACAATGACTCGCGGAGGCCTCCCGCTGAACCGAGTCAGTGCTGCTTATCCTCCCAGACAAGTCTGAGACCTGTCTGGTACGAATTGACCGACCCCGGAGGGATGGATGGCTTGGTGAGCCATGAGCGCGAGATCGAACCATGGACCTCGTGTGCGACGCAGGGCACCTCTAACCACTGCGCCACATGCGCTCAGACAACACAGTAGTACGGGACAAAGTTGTGATATTTTTTTAGCCGCTGCGGAATGATCTAAAGCTTTTTGCTTTCTGCATCTACTCTGTGAGCTTCCGCATCTACTCTGTGAGCTTCCGCATGTATAGTCGAAAAAAATCGCGGAAGCAAAAAAAGTAGTTGGACAACGATCAGGTGGGTTCAGGTATGGAAGTTATTGTTCTTGTCACTTCCTGTACTTCTCGATCGAAATCTCAGTCAAAGCGTCGAAGCAGATAAATCTCACTCAGAAAGTGTCCTTGCAAAAGAATAGAACCTGAGGCAACAATCCTAATCCTTCTACACCTCCTTCTCTAACACATGTTACTCAGAAGGTAAGGTATAGTAATATAAACAAGTATTTCTGCATCAAACATTAGAAGCGTCAAAAGAAATAATCTCTAGAAAGACGATTTCGACAATGAAAATTACCACGAAGCAGACATGGAGTGGATTTGATATAGAATTTGAATCTCAAAAACATTGAAGCAGTGGGCAATCATGGAATGTGCGATTTTAGGAATTTGATGACGTTCATAACAGGAATGCAATGTGTGTATGAGAGCTGAAGACGTAACGGGAAGGTAAGACACAATTGTACGATAATTCAGCAATGTAAATACAAAAATCGATCAAATGAATGAAACAGATTTCAGGTAACGTTTTGAGATTTTTCTAGATGCCATAGTTGCACATTACAAAAACAGATTTTTTGAAGCAAAGAAAAAAATGAGACGTTCATTTTTTAAAGGACAGCAAAAATTTTTCTGGGACTTCAAGCTTTTTTTTTCTAAAAGGGTGGTAATGGTCCTTTTCACAAAGTCTCCTTTTTAAATTAATCAAATGCAGAGATGATTACTGTGGCAAAATGAAGGAGATGAAGATTTCAGGAATTTAAAGAAGCGTGCAGGATCTATAAAAGGGGCTCACTAATTCAACTAACTATCGATCGACTATGTTTCAGTTCTAAAAATGATTCAAAAATTCACTCTCTTAGAGGAGGTTTCCAATCTCAACATAATTGAATCCAAAGTCAAGAAAGAAACAAAGAATTCAGACTGAAGAACCTAAACAGCATCAAATAGCATTGGTTGCTTGTGCTGTCTGAAGTTTATATAGAGAAAGATGTTGAAAGGTGACTTATGTGCGATTGTTAGCTTCAAGTTCAATGAACTACTTTCCATACCGAAAATCTGGAAGCTTTCTTCACAAACATGTAGCAGAAAGCAGGTATTTTAGAGAGAGGAAACGACATGAATGGGACGATGCCCGCACGGAAATGAGGAATTCTATGCAGAGGTCGTGGGAACCGGTTCTGGGATGTTTAAAGTGAAGAAGCAAGTGATAAAATGCGTTAGCGCAGATTTATCGTGTATAGCACAATGATTTGGATGGTGTTGAAAAAGTAGTCGAAAGAGGAACATACAGAGTACAAATCAAACCACGCGCAAATCAAGAGGAGGCGTCTGTCGTTAACCGGCTGGTTACGCCCTACTTGCAACAAAGCATGACTTAGCAAACGATGGTAACTGGCGAAGGGACACAAATGTTTGCGCCATTTCTATCTTTTCTAAAAAACAAAACACGATAAACTGAAATACCTGAACAGAGTCTTTTCTGTCAAATTGCGAACATGTTGCGAGAATACTATAACCGTATACGGTGCGAAACTGCTCGTGGTTTCATTGTGGATAGCGGAATGAAGTTCACGACGCTCAACAGTTCAAAAAAGATTCCTTGTCGTTTACACATCGGATTTCTACCGTATACAACAGTTTGAATACTTGACCGAAATAGTGATCAGAGGTCTATATTTTCATAATAAACAGCCCAATGGAACCTCCACTTGTTTGTTCTGTTCTGAGAGTCGAATCTACGATGTTGATAGTGTTGACTGCTACCCCACTAAGTAGTGTCGATGTACTAACCGGCACCCATCGAAGTGATTCTGAGTAATTGAGTATGTGCTACTAGCCCTAAATATCAACACTATGATAGAGTTATAGATGAAAACGAATTCAGAAAATAAAGCTTACTATGTTGAATTCTTAGAAAAAAAATTCTCACTGGTGTCTCACCCTAATATATTTGCTCTTTAGAGTGCTCTGACGAACGAAATTTGTTCTAAATTAGAAAGAATAGTTTTGATAGGTGGAAAGGCTTAGAGCCTTTAGGCTTGGACAATTATGTGAAATTATGGCTTAGAAAATTCGAAAATTAGGGCGGAATTATAGAAAAAGAATGAAGAAGCAAGCGTACTACTACCGTAACAATTTTCAGTACTCCCTAATATTGACAGGGATCAGATGGATTTAATCTATACGTTTCTCAAAGTTTTTTAGTTCAACATAGTTTTAATCTCTAGTGCGAGTCATTCACAGTTCAGAGCTGCTGTGCTTAAATGTCAAAACCCATCTGGAAGTGAATTGTGCGAATTAATTTTTATAATTTACATCTCCTGACGCGTATTTTGATTTTATCAGAAATGTTTTGTGGTGTTATTCAGCTATAAGGAGATCACAACATAATTTTTGTTCACCCCTATCTGATTTCCAACTGATCAACAAAATACCTACAATACCGAAGAACTCAAAAATCACAGAAGCATTAGATACTGGTAAGAAATATTATACTGATAACCCTATGTTGCTTGTTCACCAAGACTACGATGACTATTGATCAGTTTCGGAGCTGACAGAAAGTAGGTCTTGGTATTTACTTCTTACGATACTGTTCACCTGAAATTTATGTGAACTTTGCTATAAGATGTACGTAGAATAAAAATACTGTATGGAGCCTACACGTGGTTCTACATCATCCGTATTCCTTCGCTAGTCATCCTTCGCAATCAGAGTTGCTTCACAACTTCTGGGTTTTTTTTTTCAATAGCCTTTTTTCCAGTCCATACTGCAGCTTGAGTTTTGCTTGGAGATTTCTATAGTTATCTTTGGAAGATTTTATATGTGGATCGTAATCGTCTCCATTATGGTTATCATGATCATCTAAACGAAAAATGTTGTACCGTAGCTGATAGACTTATTAATCTTGATGTTTGAGCAAACTGAGCAAAATTTAAGTATGTGGAGACAATCGAAAAAAACTCTACGCATTTACGAAGATGTTAGATCTAGTAGTAATTTGCTATTGTCATCGCTGTAGAGCCAGGCAATACCAAATAATCCGGTGAGCTAAACAAAGGATTAATACTTCGACACTTCACTGTAAATCCTTCACAAATAGAAAGTGCACTTGTGGGAGATATTATTGGAGCAACAGCTGCGCGCAGATATTGAGAGGCAAGGGGACCGCTTATCCTGAACACATAGTCAGTTCCAACGGTAAGGGAATAGTGATAAGTCTCAAATCAGTTTAGAGCAGCTGTTACATGATAGCGGAAATAAAAGAATGGTAGCTGATGTTATACGAACTTTCACGAAGCTCTTGTACGATCTTCTCGATATGTCGAATTATTACGTGACTTATCTCTATGCCGACTACGGTAAGCGCATATGTTGCCAGCACATAGTCGATTTTTTTCATGGAATTTTGTATATAATCGTAAATCGAAGAGATCGTTCTATAGTCTCGTAGAGAAGCATGCATCAGCAGAGAAACCAATCACGTGGAAAGGCATTATTGGGTAAAATTATTGTCAAATTCATTATCACATTAATGCCGATTTTGATATTAAGGTTGCAGCACCACTGCATGAGTGAAACGTGCTTTTTCATCAGATAGTATGTGAACTCTTGAACTATCTCAGTGGTCTCATGTTTGTTTTGTTTCTATTGACTTTGTCAAGATAGCAAGGCTCACTAGATTGACGGCGAACGTCAAAAATTATGCAACAATCTCATGTTAATTGTTCAAAAACATAACGGCGTAAAACTTCGCGCTGGACAACCAACCATAAAAACGGTAATTTTTTGAAGCTAAACAATATATTTCAGGTGATAGACAAAAAAGTCTCGCTCCCTGCTGTATAATGTATTCGAGTTGAGCTCTATGAAAATCTAAAGCTTTTGCATGAGGCAATTTTGTGGGGAACTCATAATTTTAAAGATTATAAAATTATTCACAGCCATGAAAGACACAGGAGTTCAGTTGGGGCATCCATCCATTTTATGGTACAGTCCGTTGATCTAATCATGCTTAATTTTGATAGAAGATAGTTCTGCATTCCCTCAGCTCTCGAGTTCGATCTCAGTCGTATACTCGTCTGATGTTTATACGGTGATTATTAACCTTTAACAACTTTTTATTACAAAAGATGCATCTGCTCACAGTTTTTATTTTCAGATAAAAAAATTTTTCAACTTTCATCTTTCACTATTTTTCTTATTAGCTTGTTAACGAAAAAACACAAAATCCATGGAAAATCATTAGCCAACATTCATAGGCAATTGATCAGAACTAAAATTGAAGTTGAGAAGAGAATTTTGTATACCGCTTGTTTCAAGTGTTTTCTTGAAAACACGCTCAAAAATTCAAGATATCTGATATTTATTCTTGAGTCAGCATGACATGTGGTCTTTTATGGGCAACCTACAGAGCCCGATACACGTGTTTCGGTCTTGACAGCCTCCTCAGTTGGACAGTACCCTTCGGCTTAGTCAGTCCTCTCGTGTGTGCTCCATCCCCCTACGCAGAGTAGGCGACGACGTGCGATTTACACGTGCTGTCAAGTGAAATAAATAACCAAATCGGCAGTGTTTTACACTCTATTGCTCTTAGCTAAGCTTTTTGTATTTTATGCACATTGGATCACTAATGGCTCGACTCATAATTTTTTGTGGCTGGCGTTGATTGAATCGGCTCCTAATTTTTCGCTACAAGTGATGTGAATTGCGATAAACTCATGCCGACTAACCTACCACTTTGCCTACGTACCGGTTCGCCCTTCTCATTGGAAGCAGAGGAGCAGTGGTTATCGTATCATGATCTACGGATAGAACGAGCGCAATCTCAGCACAGAACTCCAAGCCTCTATTATTCTCTTATAAACGCTACACGCTGAGGAAAATAGCTTTTCTAATCTGACAGTTGGTGGGATCTGTTCTAAGAAGTTAACTACACACGAAAAGTGTTGCTGAAAAAATGTGGTGTAGAACGACGAAAAAGCAGCTGTTCACGCTGGTAGAACCGTTTGTTAATATTAGATGATAATGCGAATTTATAATCGTACTGAGTAAATGCGCGTATAGCGCAGTGGTCAGAGGTTCTCTACAACATATACGTGTCGCTCAGTCGATGATAGATGGATCGATTCCGCGCTTAAGGCTTAGTAGACTTTCCGATTTTCGAGAATTGGTGAAATTATACCAAACTTGTTTGAGAGATAGCAGCACTGACTTCACACATCGACAGGCAACCATGAATCACTGCAAAGGCTAATTGTGCATTCGATAACATTTGACGATACCTTATAAAGTTGAATGCATGACGCCTCCCACGCATTGAACAGCGCCGTGAGCCTTACCTTTCTTTATCTCCTTGATAATCAAATTCAAACAAAAAGTGAAGTGTGTAGGTTGGTGACCTCAGTGGGGCTCGTTGTCAGTATAAGCAAATCCTTTTCGCCACAATGGATGAAGCATTCCCATTGGCTTCTGTCAAAGCAGTAACCATTTCAGTTCTGGTTTCAAAGTAACGAATCACAGCTTTGAGACTTGTAGCACCAGCGCCAATGTGCAAATCCAAACAGCAATTCTAATTCTGTTTTTTCCATACGTTAAAACTGGTTTCAGTATAAAGTCAAGATTCCTGATTCTTCTCAGTGTAAACAAGATTCGCAACATAATTCCATTCCAAGAAACGATCATGAGATCTCAAACCTATGGTTCATGCCCATGCTAAGAATTTCAGGTACTACGTCGATTCAGGTCGAATGCTGTCGCAATGAATTACGGAGAGGTAATCGCTGACTTGGAGCGGCAATTGCACCTGTCCTGGAATGTCAAACAAGATGTTATCAATTGGTTGTGTCGAGGAATCACCGTCCAACAATGCAGTTTTCAGTTCTATAGAATTTTTTTACTATTGCACTAGTGGAGTTGAGGACTTTGTTGAGACGAAACTGCACTGACTCTTTCTACAAACAATTAGAGACACAGTGCACTACTTACGTGGTCACCGGCTCGATTTCGTCGAATCAACTGAAATTACCATCCTTCTAAATTGGGAAAGTTACTGCCATACTTGCTCGGTAAGTCTTCTCAGTTCACAAAGCCTGATGACTGGTGTCGATGAAGATTGGAAAACATTCAACTCAACTTTGTGGGGGTCCCAGAGAAAAATGCAAGCATACGGGAGGCCTTTGCGCATGACGATGCAAAATAACAATGCAAGACAGAAAGCGATAGGATTTGCACATCATGTAAGGTTGAGTTGCCTGAAATAAAAATTGAAAAGAACAACTGCGAGTATTCAGATAGATTTGAAGAGGGAACCCACGACATCTTTGGCAATCATTGCCGACTTATTGTAAGCATGAAACCATGACGAAAACCAGAGCATATCACTTTATAAGGGTTTTGAAAGTTCTGCAGTTAAGCAATTATCTTGAGAATTTTTAGCCCACGCCTCGAACTCAGGATTGGCACGGAACAATATCTAAAGAGTTTCCTTGTACAATACTCCCGCTATGTCGATAGGAATATTTCAGTAGAAAGGAGCCCGGTGAACTATGCCACATATTCGTCAGCCTAAATTTTGCTAAAAGCCGAAGTGCTTGAGTTCAACACAGAACTAAACCATAATCTTGAACAAAAGAGTCATGCTACATAAAAATTCAGCTGCATAACTCAAAGTGGGATGCTAAAACTACCTACAGAAAAATTTCTCAATTTATTTCTATCTCACGGTTTTCGAGAAGAAGCTGCTTCCAAGAATATCGATGAGGAAAACGTTTGGGAAAACGTTTGATAGATTGATTCTCTTCTTGACACTGCAGAAAGTGAAAACAGCGTCCGTATTTGAATGATTTTCAGCTAAGCCATAAAAAAGATCCCTCACATCACCTTGATCAGCCCCTAACCCAGAATGAAGCATCCACTATTCTGAAATGGGCATTACACTCTCCACGATTTCAATTTCCATTCGCCATCATATTGCCTCAAACATAGGTATACCTTCCCGATGGTTATCCATTCTAAATTCAGAATTTCAAAATGCTACGACGACGGGACCTTATAATATAGGACACAAACATCTGGCGATCATGCAGTCAGTCACCATCTATGGAATTTCCTTCTATTCCCACACATTATTGTTCAGAAGCACATCTTGCTCTGTCAGAAGAAAACTGCTAAATCGTAATTGGTAACTATTGCTCAGTCTCACTTTTGCCTGCAACATACGAAGTCAGATTACTCTCGACAGTAATAGCAAAACATTTGGTAGACAAAGTACAACCTTGTCAACAAGTAGAATACCGTAAACGCTTTGATATGAGCGATTCAGCATTTTGTAATGGAGTAAAAACGCGACAACACAAGTAGTGAGTGCAGTAAAGAGAGAATAATGTAGGTTAACCCATCATTCATGTGAAAGAGAACTTGGAGCTCGCATAAGTGGATGAGAGGAGGTCTGCACTAATAGCGCATTCAAAACGCCAAGAACTAGCAGGATCATAGAGATGATACGTCTCAATGAGAACATAAAAAATGAGCAACAGCTATAGTTTTTCAGCTCCTTAGGGCTGCCAAATGTACAACAGAACTCGATGTTGATATATATTCACCAAGACCTAAGACCAACATTTGTAATGCTCCTTGACAGGTTCATTCAATGTGCAGATTCGGTGAGCGACGACGACTAATGGAACATTTGCTCTTCTGGATTTGCTCTGAAGCGGGTGTTATTGTTATGAAATCAGCATAACTCGTAAGACGATCGAAGACATAAAAGGTCACGAACTGAAGTTTGAAGGGTAAGATATTCACTGTTTTCCTGATAAGTAACTGCGAGATTGCTAACGAGATTTTCAGAACAATAGTGATTGACGTTCGGTCGTGTCGCCTTTTTCAGGGCGCGCAAATATTAAACTAACATGCAGTTCTATTGATTAGTCATTATCCTATTTGAGCCAAAAAATAACTTGATACATAAATTCTCATTCGCGCAGTAAACAATTTTTTAACACTCACTGTTTCGTTTCTGTCAAATCTACCAGTCATCTACTGAAGACCACCCACACAGTGTTTTGCATAGAATAGTAATTCTGATTCAGACCAGAATATTAGCTTGATCTATGGCACAAAGCCACGCTTGCTGACTAGACGCTCCTGCGCCTGTTTATATAAATTTGGCAAATCATCTAAAATCTCTCATTTTTCACGTCCTATTTCATATTCCATGTGACGATGGTAGCTTCTACTTCAGAATGTTGCTTATTATTCTGAACTAGAGTGAATTATGTAATTTTCTGTGTCCAATGCGTGCAAAATGGAATGTTCTGCTCGGGTTCAAGCCAGCTAGGTTTTTTTTATATATATGCGGTGTTCTTCTGGCGTTATCATCCGTATGATTTGAAAAAGATTGGAAGACCCACAGCGAAACTAATGCAGTCGCCACCGCTGCAGTTAATTATGTGATTTTGCGTCTCCTATAAGCAGCTGTATAGTCGTTTAAGAATCAACTGGTGCCTTAGAATATTGGGCAGTATTTCAGTCACTGCTAGCACACTGTCTACACCGTCCATTCCATAGTGTCCCTTTCTATTTCGTTAATGATGGAGGACAGGTTGGAAGGGACCTTGTTTTTGTTAGAGTTATTGTCTGACACAACTATTTCTTCAAACCTATCTCAGGGTACTACCTTTTCGTAATTATTAACAATAACCATATCCCGAGCCAAATTCAGAGATTCGTCTTTTTACTCTCCTAATATGTACATAATGGCTGCTATTCTAAACATGTGAAAGATTTTGTAGAAAAAGTGAGGGAGTGTATTGAACTAAATCGCTTTTTCTTACTTGACCTTCGGTAGCATTCGGTGATGTGATCACTTTTGGATAAGTTGAAGTGTGAGCTTTTGAAAACGGGGGCCAATCTTTGTCACCTACCTTTTTAGATAACTGGTGGCTAACCAGTTCTACACATTTGTCTAATCCTCTTATGTTAAGTAGATGGAAAAACAGCCGCCGATTTACCTACAGTAGAGTGGTGGCTGCTTGCGGAACATCAACTCTAGACATAAAAAAGATGGTAAAGAGTGGTGCATGTCGCAGTCCTATTACCAGCCATTTTATTAGTAGAAAAAATTTCCATACAATCTGACAATCGAGCAATTTAATCCTATCTAAGGTGAGCCCTGAGCTGTTTAATCAACAGACCACGCGTGTTCTTTGCTCTTGTGTGTTGCACAAGAAGTTTGTAGATAGCCTACTTAGTGTAATGGTTCAAATGTTCGTATAAGCAGGTGTGACGTCGAGAAACTCCACCACATATTGTGGCTTTTGGGCGGTGCATTAGTGGACGATCCAGAAATAGCTGTTTATCATATGAGTTGGGATGTTTGAGTAACTGGACAAGTACAAGATTTACCAACCACATCATTTTATTCATTGATACGTCTCTACAGTTGATGTTTTACCTTGAACAATGATGGGCCGATTGACACAAGATCATTGGTAGATGCTAACTCATGTTATGATGTGCTTTTTAATTGTTTTAATATAAATATTTAAGGCAGGACATTGTGTTAGTAAGACAGAACGAAATTATTTCACTCGCTCTCGACCACGAGTGATATAGTTTCTGAAGTTTGCATAACACGAAAAATCAATGACAATAGGGAAATTGAACGGAACGTTGAAGAGTAAAGTCAAAAGAAGTGTTCCAGAAAATCTTCAATAACGGAAGTTTCGAAAAAGCACCTAAAACGTAATGACATCAGAAGGTTGTTGACAAGAGAAACTTCCTGGTAATGACCACTAAATTAAGGAATAATTTCAAAACAAACTCAATGCAACGATGTGATAAGTGTTTGCCAACATTTGAGCACAATGAAAGGTGGGGGTCAAGCAATAACAAAACCAGACAGATAGCAACATAGAACGTATACAAAGTCTTCATAACAGTCGTATCTACGAACAAGACAAGAAAGCAAAACTCAACGAACACAAGGGTGCCGGACGACAAGAGAAGAATAATAACAAATTTACGATAACAACAGCCACCAATATTCAAGACTCTAAAGATACAGGAGTAATTCTCGCAACAATTGGTGTAAGGTCGTTTGCCCAGCGAATATCTTTACGTAAGGAGCGGCAGAACTTAAGAGGATCAAAATTCTCACACGTGGCCGCACATCCAAACAACATCTAAAAGCAAAATGCAAGTCAAACAAACGTCCAATCTCCTTCCGTTTAAGAAATCGGGCATATGATGACAAGTGGCCCAAGAAATCCAATTCAAGATGTTTTCCACGTGACTTTTGACAGTGTGTGAGAAACTCTTTAGAAATCAGAAAGACAGAAATTCAAGTCATGTCGCCATTTTTTCTGACAAACGAAACTGGACACATCATCACTGAAACGTCTGCCTTTGGTATCTCTCTATTACGGTGGTGGACAAAATTCAGGCGTTTTTGCTCGCTTATAGATTCATGCCTTATGAAAAAAAGTCTGTAAACCAATCACCTCATTCACATCCTCGTTAGAGTGTAAATGGCACAAAGCTGGAAAATGAACAGCGATCGAATGCCTTGCATTGGAAGCCACTTTCTCATCCCTCGTAACCATGTTAAGCGCAATCACTCCTTTAAAATAAGAATCTCTGACTCATTAAGAATCTACTCTCATTTCTATTACAATACATTTCTGTGTTAACTGAATGCTATTTCGTACTCTCACGTCACTTTCATCGTATTACGAAAGTATTTTACCAGTGCTATCTGCATTGATGTACAGGGCCATTGTCAGTAATGATTCTATGATGGCCACAGATACCTCTGAGGATGATATTAGTGATTTCACTCAAGATTATTCCAAATATATGGTATGGGTTACCTAGTTCGAAACAGAATCTAAAGAATACCTTTCAACTGAGAATCAATTTCTTTTCGGCTCTTCAAGCCTTCTATTTAAGTTCCACTCATTCATTAAACCATATTTGCACGGTGTATTACCTATCTCAAAAAATTTACTCAGTCCATATAGCGAACCTCCCAAGGGAGCTTTGCCATCTTTTCTGGAATCAATGATAATCAGGCAACGCAGATGGTAAATGGCTTTAGAGAACAAGTAATATCGCAGAGGTTCGAAAATGTTAGACAGAAAATGATCTCAATGGCGAGGGCAGCACTCGGCTGCCGCCAACCTTAACAGTCAGTTCAGAATTGTGAGCGGAGCATATCACTCTTCATAAATACTGGGACAAAACTCCTATATGACGGGACAGTACACAAGAGATCAAGCAATCAAGGTTTTCCCTTTACATGGCACAAGGTGGAGATCGCTGGACAAGATTCTTTCACAAGGATGTCAGTAATCAGTTCAAAGCTCAAAATTCTACAAAAAGTCCCTTTTATAATAATATAAAATTTAAAATAAAAATATATTTTGAGCCGGTGGAGTGTTTTCTTACTGTTACTTCGTTGAAAGCACGAAAAGCATATGAACGTTTAGAAATTTTGCAGTATCAGATTCGTACGGTTTACTTGAATTTTCTTTCGAAGCGAAAAACAATTGCTAGTTGAATATCAAAAATGCACTTCACATGTGACCCGCCAATGCGCCATCGGTCGCATAGAGAGACGCTGCATAGAATTCTCGGTGAGGAGACAGCCCGAAGGTAGAACAGCCGGTAAACACGAGCGCTATTAACGCCTGATTCTGATACTAAAAGATTTGCTCTAACTGTTCATGTTCTTTTCTTACCTCTAGGGAAGTAATAGTTGAAGTGCGCGGCCGATGTGAAAATAATTCTATTTTGAATTTTACAACGTTCTAGAAGAAACTTTTCAAAAATTTGGCCTCCTACCGTCCTTGCCAGAAATTTAAACTTTCGAATGATTACCAATACTCTTTATGAAAAGTTCTTGCCGGGCGAAAGGGATAGGCTCAGAAATCGTGCTACCAAAGGGAAATGAACCCTTTTGATATCATTCTACGAAAAATACTATTTTTCTAAAAAAAAAGTTGTACAAAAAAAGACGTCTTCCCACAGCATGTTCAAGGTAAGCAAGAGCATCTGTCACACCGATATTGATGCGAGGATCTTTTTTCGGGTAGAGCGAACCATTGCACAGCCACTTTCACAATATCTGGATTTAGCTCGATACCATCTATGTGGGCCTTAGAGTAAGAAACTTGGGCGTTTAATCAATCCAACTGAGTAACTATAAAAGGAAACGAAAAAAACCTTCATAAAATGACAAAGCAAAAATGAAGCCAGTACTCCACTCCCAAGTCCAAGAATGTCGAACTAAAATTTGTGAATGTAAGGGCAGATCTAAAGCTGTCAAGCGAAAAGAATCAACACGTTCTTAATAACTCTAAGAGGTATCAACGAGAGATCAGCTAGAGGATTCCTTGGCATGATCGACAGGCCATCGAGTATAAGCGAGTGATGGTCGCAACTCCATGAATCCAAGTTGACGGTCTTCTTTCCACCTTTTCCGGCTGAAATTTTTTTTCTGTCAAAGCACTAGTATCGAAGTCGATAACTATTGAATAACTAATACATCAAATGTTTGTCCTTGACAATTGACAAGTTTTGCGCGTTTAACATCCTACGTCTTGAAATAATAAGTACAGAATTTTAGAAAAAATAACATTTAGTGAGGCATTCTGTGTTGACTTATTGTTCAGGGATGCATTACATATAGAATATTATTAGGCATCGTAGGTATTACAAGAATTCACCCGTCGAAAAGTAACTCGTGGGACTCTTTGAGTTTATCGCTATACAGTTTTCTATCTATAGAAGCGTGGTACAAACTCCTCAAGTACTCAAGGGAGAGGGACTTTATTTTCCACAAGAGCGAACCGAATCAAAGACAATACGTCCACAGTGGGACACAGGACAAAAGCCATTTCAGTACACCAACCGCTCTTCCCGTAAGGATAAAATGAAAACTTCACAAAGATTACATATGAGATATGCCTCAGACTGCACAACATGACTGCTAGACAGGAAAATAAGTCGCCGATACTCTTGGCCTTCGGATATTACATCTTAAATTACCCAATCTCCAATTAATGACGAATTCCAGATGAACACGGTGTCCGCGCATCCACATCGCCACAGGAGAAGAAATCGATCTAAATAAGAAATAACTTTGAAGGATAAGATCAAAAGGCAAGTTCCGGATCTGAAACAAACCAAACCAGAATTTTTTGAGGATCAAATCTGGCAGCAAATGGACTAAGCTCGTTTTGCACTTGCTCAATAGAAGAATAATTTTGACTCCGCGACAACGTCACGACTACTCAGCGATCCTGCAATTTTCATTCTTACATCTCATTAGCGTTATGCTGTGGTGGTTACCTTTCCAGTTTGATCGCGTAATGCACTACGTCCTTTTTCAGATAAGAATAGTCATCATTCTCCCTAAACATGAAATTATCTACACAAAATCAAAACAACAAGCATTATTGACCTCAATGATCCTACGTGAAATTCCTTGCCCAAAAACAAAGCAAAAATTGGGTGCAAATTAGATTGGATATGGACACATAGAGTCTAACCCTTAAACCCGTATGGATGACGCATCTATTTACACCTACTCTTTCCCAGCACTCATTATGAGTCGATATCAACTCATACCAACGCGAATGGCTGTAGCAAATAATTACGCCCGCCCGTTTACTGAGCTTTTGATGACTTTGTTTTTTCAAAATCCTCTAGGTTCCTATATGTATTCTCTCACACTGTTGAGGCATTTTTAACTCCTAAACACGACGAAAAAAGGGCGTGACTAAAACTTACTCCAAACATTGACTCATCATTGAGACTGGAAATAAAGTTCACTGGTCAAACATCATTTTTACATAGTTAACAGATAATACAGGAGTGTCGTGGCAGCGCAGTGGTTAGTGATGCAGTGTATCAGAAAGCAAGGCCACAGGCAAAACGAGGCAAAACGCTATTTCGACCCTTTCCGTAAAACTCTTCCGATGGATCAACTGAACACCTAGGAACACGTTAATCGGGTTACCTCTAAGACTGTAAGGAAAGTGTCTTGGCCAGCATTCTATGAAATTCATAAAAAAGACAAGATTCCTAACAATTTCGTGCTAACGTGCTACATTTTGTAGCACGCCGAGCGACATCGCAACTTATTGAGCTACTGTAATGACGGTGTCGCATGCCCGCGAATTTGTATGGGCACACCTCGGAATGGTTTTGAGAGAATTTCAGTAGCAAACTGGGGTCTTGAGGAAACATCATCATCATAAAATGATTAATTATCATTTAAAAAGTTTCTATAGGAATGCTTCTAGCAAAACAACGTCCAGTAATGAAAAATCTCTATATTTCACCGAGAAAACCACATCCTTCTGGAAACAAACATTCCTCCAACTCTTATATAAGGTGGTAGTTTCTTGGTCTATGTTTTTCTGTCAACCGAAGCCTGAGAGATGTCGATTTTGACATTGAGCTTGGCTTGTGAAAGAACCTTCATATTACGTTTCACTAAAGAAAAAGGATAAGGTTTTGAAATAGAAGTTGATTTCTTCCAAATTCACAATGGATTTTTTGGTGTTATTAGTAAACTCTCAATTCCAAACAATTCCTTCGCATGAAAAAATATGCCTGATAATGATTTTTTTTGAATAGATCTCAATACACGTGTTTCGATCTTGACAGTCTCATTAATCGGGCGGTACCCTTCGTCTTTCTCACTTCTCACAAACACTCGAAACGAAAGGTACAATATGTTAACGATACCACGAAAAGCAATAGAGTGTACAACACTGCCCATTTTGTGACATTCTCACATAGTGGAGCGTGAAAAATGTTCGTCTTTGCCAACTCTATATGAGGGGTTGGGCACTCCCGAGAGGACTGGCTAAGGAAGAAAGAGGGTAAGTTACCTTCTCACTGATGAGACGTCAAGGTCAAAACACGTGCATCAGGTTCCATAAATTACCCTATAACAGGTCACATGCGTGGCTCAAAAAATCATTATCACGTATATCGAAATTTTAGCGTGGTCTTAAGAGAACACTCGGAACGAAAGGTATAAAAAAATACGCACAGTTCTTGAAAACTCCGGTTTTTCATTACGAATTGCGCAGAATGCAGTCGTATTTTGTGGGATGCAAATGCGTTTTTTTTTTTGGCTTTTTCACGGGAAGGAGCTTTCTCACTAGATTTTGAGTAGTCATCTAATAGCTCGAAAATAGGAGATTATAGTGCTGGGTTTACTCTATGGAAAGACTTCCATATTACGTTCTAGTAACGGAATGAAGACAACATTTTGCTTTCAAAGCGCGTTGTTTCAACTTCATAGCGGATTTTCTGGTAATATATCAACGAGATACTGATTCCTACAAAAGTTCATCTTTATAAAAGACAGGTAGATCATCAGTGGGAGAGCTTTTTTACACTTATTTTTCACGACAAAGAACGTTCTTATTTCAGAATAGTAGACAACAAAAATACACACATCGTAGAAAAATAGCATTGAATTGTTCTACAAGGCTATAAAAATTCCACCTCGTGAAGTGAACTTATAATTCAAAAATCATTGAAAGTTGTCAGTGAGGTGACATGGCATGTCGTGAGCATCACCTTCCTTGACAAACTATTCATTATTTTCTAATACTCAAGCACTGTGACAACTCTTGGCTATTGTGTGAATTAGGGGAGTTTGAAGCTGTAAAGTCCATGAGAGATCAAAACATGAAGGCTCATATTGTGCTCCTCAATTTCAGAAGTACAGAATGATAACTTACTGGATCGTTTGACTATTCAATTTGCGGCCATGGGTAAAAAAATAATAAAGACATCTATTGAAATTCGAGCGTGGTCTCAATAAAACACTCGAAATAAATGTATAATATGATAAAAATAGCAGCCGAAGAGCAATAGAGTGTAGAACACTTTGGGTTTGGTGATATTTTCACTTGACTTACAGTGTTAAGCGTTCGTCCTCGATACCTGACAGTGTAGGAACTAAAGCACCCACAGAGGATTGGCTAAAAAAGATTGAAACACGACGGGTTCTGACCGACTAACGAGACTTTAAGGTCGAAACACGTGTATCGGGCTGTGCAAGAGCCCATTACCACACCACATGACATGTTGGCTCAAATAGTAATGAAGAAATCTATACCAATAAAATGAGAGTAAGATCTATACCAATGAAATAGTATAGAAATGCTCAGTAACAATTTAAAGTACTACTTTTCCGCAAGCATATGGTCTTTCACTCAAAAACCCAAGGTTTTAGAGAAAACAGGCGTTGCTTCCAGGTTGGGTTGGTGGTGAACAATAGTTGAGCATAAGTGGATATTTAAAAGTATTATCCTTAGGGCGCGACTCCATAGAGGGCTCAAGAATCAAAGTACACTAATAATGAAAAGTTATTCTAGATAGTCGATGATGTGGTATCGTATGAAATGTGCAGTATCAATATTTTACGAGAATTATTTCGCGATGGCTTTGGCATGTTTCAACGAAAATAGCCCTATGAAGTATCTCTCACCTGATTCTACCATTTGCTGAGTATAAATCCCCTCTAGCAACGATGAAAGTCCGAATTCATAACGAAACTATAACATTGTGAAAATAAGTGCTCTATCCGCAAGGTCCTGCATCGCAGGCGAGGTCAATGGTTCTATCTCGCGCTCATGGTCCAACAAGCCATCCATCCCTCGGGGGTCGGTAAATTGGCGCCAGACTGGTCTCAAACTTGTCTGCGAGGACAAGCAGCACTGACTCGGACGGTCCAGCGGGAGGCCATCAAGAGAGATTGTAAAGGCCAGAAATGCATTTAGTCACCTGAAAGAAATTAGAAATTGAAGACGAATGCATGGTGCATCCCTCAGTTGTTGATCAACGCCGAGAGCTTTACTCTTTTGTCATTTTATCCGCAAGGTCGGCTTCGCCAACTGCCATGTGAGCGACCACCGCGACGTCGCTTCCTATCAACGGCCGGTGTGAAAGAGTTAAGCAACAACAGAGGCAACACGTGTCATGTTCAAAGACCCCTGTGAAGGAAGAACGCAAGGAAATGAATAGGAATAATGACACATAATGCACGAAACTGGCTTCCCCGCAACACTGGCTAATTTTCAGACAATTAAAGTACTTGAAAAGTTAAGAACATAATTAACTTTTTTCTCCCTCTCAAAGGCTATGTTTAACTTTCCTGAGTAGTTATTTCCAATTTGGCTATCTTTGCAATTTGAATCGTAAAACTAAAAAATGAGTTTGAAATCTCAGAATCTCACGCAATCGGCGCGCCGGTACTTTACAACTATGCATTTTTAAAAACAATTGCTCTTTGCTAGAGAGTCTTGGACAATTACTTTGGTGTTTGAAATACAAGTTCACTGAAAAAGAAGTTCCTGTGTGCTCCACAATTCAGAATTCCATAATACTGGAACGAGAGAATTTGCATCGAGTTGAAGAGGTGTGCAGAGGTACTGTTTTTTTACTTCGATATTCAAAGCATTAAGGATCAAACTGAGATTGCCGTTCTGAAACCGCCGACAGCTTTCCATGCCTCTAGCGATACTTACGCTATGGAATAGTTACCGACAGTCTAAATGAAGATCTGTGTCCTGCGAGGGTGAAATGCTTTCCGGATCTCTTCTAGAATCCTGCCTCATTTTGGCTTAGGCTTAAGTTTAATTGATACTAATTTTGAATTATACGCTTAGAAAGTACGAATAAATACATTTGACAACAGCATTATCTGGTTTCCATAGTAAAATATGATGGTTGAAAATTTGGTAGGATTCTAAAAAGGGATGTTTAAAAACGCGGCGCCAATTGAGGCCTTCGGTGAAAATGTATTTTTTGCTTTTGCAAAACGCTTCTGTAGTTTCTCGATAGTTAAAATCAAGCGTATTCTAATGGCATGTTTTTTTTTCTCAAATAGCTTATTTTTGGCGCCGTACCAGTAAAAATATGATTTTGTCTCTCATTCGAGGATTTCTCATTGGATAAAAGTTTTTCCGTAATGAACTTTTGATTGTTGAATAGAAAAAATCTTTCCGATTATAAAGGTATATTTGGTTTTCGGAAAAAACTTCTTCGAGCTTTATAACGACCGAAAGAATATTGGGTTTCACTCTCAGTGAGCACTTGTAGTAGGCCAGAGTGTGATTTGCAGAACTCTAAGAAGTTTTTTCCAAAGATCAAACGCATTTCTTAATTAAAATAATCTGCTCTATCTACTGGTTGAAATGTCGTTACAAGAAAGCTATAATCAGGCGAGAAATCTTCGAATGTGAAACAAAATCCCATTTTAACTCGAATGGCGTCAAAAACAAGCAAAATGAGAACTGAAATAAACTTTTGAAAATTCACTTTATTTAAACTATCACATAATCATACACTTGTTAGATATTAGCAAAGACTACGGTTTTACCAAAAGCTTCAAGTGGCGCCTCCATGATAGGACAGTACCAAAAATGCGGCAGAACTCTAGGAAAGATCCTGTTTTCCTCTTGCTCAAGCGTTATAAACAGACTTTTCCGCAAATCTGCCACGTAGCGCACTATCCAGAAATTTGAGCTTTCGAATGATTGCTGACATTCTTATACAAATTTCTTGTTCGGCGAAAGGGGTTGTTTCTTCATTTGCTTCCAAATAACCGAAAAGAACCATGGTGGGAACTTGAGTATCATAAGCATACATCTAGATGTATTGAGTGTTACGCCAACTTTCAACCCCAGTCACTGCCTGAAATCCCATTTCTCTTACACTTGGAACAAGTGATACCACAAACCATCAAGGCGACTAACTGAGCGAGATGTTTCTAACACTACGACACTCGGAGTTGGAAAAAAGACCTTTTCTACAAGCACAGTAATGATTGCTTAGCTATTCTATGAATCAAAATCTTCAAAGCGGGCACAGTCACACCACAATTCACCTAAGCATATCCCTTCAACACTTACTATAATTTTTTTATGAAAACATTATGAGCTAGAGTTACCGATCGAACAGAAAGAGTAAAACAGGAAATCCTCCAATGGAGATAATAAACGACCGCAAAGAGGATGAGTCGATACCGACTCACGCTGGCTCAGTGTGCACCATATATGAGTGTAAATTCACGCACGACGAAGTTTGAGCATAAATGAAGTCTACTGTAGTACTTCGCACTCAAAAGCAGTTCAAGTTGCTTCAAGGGAACATTGATGATGATGAACAAACCGTCTTAGATCTACAATAAACACAGCATAGCTTCGAATTGCTTCCGCCTTGGTTTATCAACAATATGGAAGCGATATCAAGGTCCCACTCAAGTCAGCTCTCGATAGCAATAAATTCATGATGTTCTAGCCTCCTAAAATCTCGAGTGTCATAACGAAGCAAAAAAAAAACGCAAATTTGATTTATGAGAAAAATAAATCAAGATGATTCAAAATTGAAAGGGAGTGATCTAGAACATAGATGTACAAATTGACTCAGTTCTTGCTTAGAAATGATGAGCAGCAGAAGATCCTCAGAGTTACTGACACTTTCAACGAGATCACCTCCTTGGAGAAATAGCTCGATGGGCTAGAAAGATTCAGAACATGTATGCTAATTTAGTTCATAAAAATTATGCCCGCAAAAAATGTAGAAACAGCATCATTCAAAGAAAACTAAAGCATTATATTGTGAAAAAAATACTCAAATCCATAAAAACAACTCCAGATGTCTAAGAGTATTGCATGGTATGCAAAATTTTCGAATTTAGCCGGGATTTGAACTCGTGTTCTACCCATAGTGGGAGTATGTGCAACCAATATTGCCACAAAGGCCTCTGCTTTGCTACCACTCCTTCAATATCTTAATGTAGTTGTCAGCAACCAACCCTTAGAGAGTTTGGATAGCTACCCTTGTTTATATGAAGAGAGAGTGGTAGCAAAGCAGTGCCTCGGTGGTATAGTGGTAGCACGGACTCCCGGTGCAGATTTAATTGTTTTGCATATCACTCAATACTCCAGATGTATTTCATAACACTACACCAGTGCTAAAAAGCAGTTAAACTGAGGAATTAATTATTTAGAATACTCTCCAGATATTGTCATCCATTGCTCTGATTTGTAGAACTTGGAATAACCTCAGTTTTTGCACCGTTGAAATATCCATTAAACAGAGTTGAGCAAAGAAAGTGCTTAGTGAACACCGCTTTTTCAGACGACTTTAATAGCATCCTAGATGTAGAGTTAATACTAAGATGTTGGGGATTCGTAGTTGAGTGTCGAGCTACACTTGAGTTAATATGAATTACCTAACTAGATTACCTATTGAGGCTTTCAAACTCTTTCGCAGTTTGAGTGATCTTTGAGGTGGGATGAACTTCCAGTAGAATATCTAATACAACGCGGCTTAGTATTCAAAAACAGATCGCAATCCTAATAAGGAAACAAGCCATTTATTGACCATAACGATAGAAGTATAGAAAGATATTTGGCGTTGATCGATTCCTGTGTGATAAACGATTAACCCGACTTCATCTAGCGTTGTAGACGTAGTTGGATGCATATCTGGACTATTGACTTGTATATGGTCTACCGATGTGTAAGCTTGCTAGGTGCAATCCTCCAAACTAATTTGATATCAATAAACTGACACCGACAAGATTTGGAGCTAGTTAGCAATTGAAACGCAGTAATTCCCAAGACCGTGTTGCCGTGAAAACATTCTAGAGGGTGAAAAGTGAATACTGGTTGGAGACAGCTCTTTGCAATCATAAAGGTAGCCGAGCTCACCCTTCAAAGTGCCTAAGAGTCATTTTGATTGGCATCACGTGACGTAAACTTTCACTAAGTTACTGTAATTGCGGCGCCGCGTCTCGTGGGAAAGTAAGCAGACGGCCAGACACGGGACAGCGTCAAACTCAGCACCTTGCTTTCTCATTAACTGTCTCACTTACCACAAGGCCAATGCCCTTTCAATAGTATGAAGTAGTTGAAAATACATGTCGTATTATTGAAAAGAGATGCTTACCGTAGAAACGTTCATAACGTTTCAAAGTTTGGTAGCCACAAACATAGACACCGGCATGGAGAAGCTCGAAGCGCAATTTTCAACTTCACGGACACGCAGTAGAAATCGGCGTCTATAAGAATGCGAGTGAGAAAGCAAAGAATAGTGAGTAATTTACACAGAGATACCTACGTATTGAGAAAGTGATCTACACAAAACTGAACGATATGGTGTTGTGCGAGTGTTACAGCCAAAAACGTCTTACTATAAAAGAAGGTTGGGATAAATTCGAGATGAACTGATGAAGACAAGAGTGTTACGGCTACTTTCATCTATCCGTTCAACTTCAACTTCAACTCTAAGAGTCCGCTCCGCTATACCAACCCTGCATCTGTAACTCCCAGCGTTCCACTATTAGACGTAGCAGCCAGCATTATTATACGCAACAGCTTGCCACTGTTAGACACAGAAGTGTGCCATCGTTAGACGCAGCACGCTGAAGGCTGGAGATGGTGAGGTAAAGCAGACCGTCCAGGGTTGTCAGTTAGAGATGTAGAGCCGTGGTACTACGCTCCTGAAAGGGTTGAGGGCTTCCATTGAATTGGCAAAAATTTCAGCTATATGAAACTAAAATCATGAACAATTTGAAATGAAGAGGAGATTTATGTCTATCAATCAAAAGAAAACAAATCAAAAGTTCGACTTTCTATAAATCTCGGCATAACTGATTGATATACGAAAATCGAGAGAACTTCCCTTGATTAGCTGACGCAAGGTTGGTAAATTAATCGTAATATTCGGCTAACGTTTCGGCGACCCGCCTTCTTCAGAGACTGGGCGTATGTAGTATTGGTCTATTTGAATTATTGTCTGGTTCCCGTCCTTTACAGCTTTGCCTTTGCACATTCAAATAGACTAAGACTACATACGCCCAGGCTTTGAAGAAGGCGGGCCGCCGGAACGTCAGCCGAATTACTACGACTAAATTACCAACCTCGCTCCATCTAATAAAAATAAGTTTTCTCGATTTTCATATATCAAAAGAAAACAATTTAATGGAAAGTATAAAGGCAATGGTGTGAAGGACGGGAGCCAAACAAAATCATCCTATTCTGGTAGGCTTTCAAACACAGAGATTTCTCTACCTAAATAAGTTAAACAAGAGCAGAAGGACAAAGAAATTACAGAGTACAGATGTTTCAGGTTGTTATCAATTTCGTACCTATTTAGAAGATCATAATCAGTCACTTCACTAACAAAATACCAAAGAAAGTAAACTACTGAAGATATCAAGCCACCCTTATCATGCACAAATTGTATGAGATACTCTAGTGAATATAATATAGACAGAAGTATTAATATTATGAGAATTGCTGATAACAACAGAAACTGGAATGTATTGATACAAGCTCTAAAATTCATCCTCACTCCATCCGTCTGTATTCGTATTCTTTCTCACCAAAGATGTCGAATCGTCGATGTTCTGTCTTCCCTAAAACTGCGACCTACGGGGATTTCAAAGTATTCCAAATAAATTCATTTTTAACTATTTTCTAATACTAGTGTGATGCTATGGGGGCATGCGGCCGAGTGGCCAGTGATGCTCAGCGCGGCTTGACGAAAGGTTGATCTTCCTTCCTCCAACGGTTACCGGCAATCAATAACGAATGCTCTGCGAAATTTCTCATCCTAATCATTTTCGAGATTTCAAAGAGACGTCTTTGACGCACAGTGGAAAAACAAAGTTATAATACGGATCAAATAAAGTGATAAAGAAAAGAAGAAAAATGTACGATTTTATTAATATGCATCCAAAACTATTAAGTGTCCTGCTAAAAATCGACTCCATATGAGAGTCGAACCTAGGTTCCAGATATAGCAGTGGCGCGGGCCACCACTACACCACTGAGGCCACTACTCTGCTACAACTCGGTCTTCGATATAAACTGACATAGCTATCATTCTTATAAAATATACATGTATAAAGAGCTGTCAATTCAAATTAGTTTGAAGACGACGTGTACCTATTCAACCAATCCTGTTAAGGGTTAATTGTTGACAGTACAACAGATTATATCGAAAAACGAGTGGTAGTAAAGCGCTGGCCGCCTTGATGCAGTGGTAGCGTGTATCTCTGATAAGTGTGAAACGAGGTTTTAACTACAGTCTGCATCGAGTTTCTGAGCAGCACTCAATGCGTTGGTTCGTTCTGCAAGTTTTGGCACTCAAGAAATAAACACAAATTTACTACCCAAAATTAATGAAAACTGCATGGTCTTTTATAGGGTGAAAATGCGTATTTTCAAGCGAACATTTTATTATACAATTTGACAATACTTGCTTTAATATGAAGCTGTCTTGGGAACAAAATCTCTTGCCACTCATGCACGAATAGCGCGTAGGTGAAAATGCTGGTGAAGCGACGCGCAAGAGTAATGGGGCTTGGCGCGATGACACAGTTGCACAAAGGACGGGTAGAAAGTGGTTTGCGAAGTTTAAAGCTGGAGATAACAGCCTGGAGTATTAGCTGCGCTTGTGCCGTCCACGGAAAGCTCCATTAATTTTGCGCGCCTCTTAACTAGCATTTTCCCCTATGCGCCAATCGTACATTAGTAGCAAGCGAATTTGTTCCCAGGACAGCTTCATCTTGAAGCAAGTATAGGCAAATCGTGTACCAAAATGTTTGAAAGAAAATGAGCAATTGAACGATACCAAAAACATGCAATTCTAATTATAACCTTGGTTTTTATTGCTCTAGTACCAAAACTCATGGAACGACATAATATTACGAGGTCATTCACAATTAAACTGGTAGGACCATCCACAAGTAGTGAGTTCTATTTGCAATCAATAAGGCAGCAACATCCCATAAAATAAATCTCGCCTTACTTCAATGAAATGGGCATAAACGAAAAAAATCATACAAACGCTTACTTGTTTTACACTGCAAAGATTTGTTTTCAATGGACGATATGCTTTCTGACCCCAGACCCGTAACGGTTCATCCAGCAGTTCAGAATCACCTGTATCACCTGTATCACCTGTCGTCCCGTTGATCGTCGAGTGACTCGAGCGGGTACCAGCAACTCTTCCATTTTCCCCTATCGCGTGCAAGAGTAGCCCAGTGGGTCCTCCTTGCTCTAGGAATTCGCTGAGCATCATATCTTTCTTCCATCGCTTTCGTGAAGAAATCGGACCAACGGGTCAGTGGTCTTCCTTTAGAGCGCTTGACGTCCCGAGGAATCCAGTCGGTATCGGCTCTCGTCCATCGGTTGTCGTTGAAGCGCATCACGTGTCCGGCCCACCTTATTTTCGATATCCTGGCGTGTAGAACGGCGTCTCTGATTTTCGATCGTTGACGTAGGTCTGAAGTTCGGATCCTTTGTCTCATTTGCGAAATACGAGATACTCCTAGCATAAACCTTTCGACTGCGCGTTCGATAACGGCAAGTGATCTTTCATCCTGCTTACGTAGCGACCAGGTTTCTGCTGCATACGTTAGGGCAGGGATAATTTTCGAGTCGAAAAGGTGGGCACGGAGTCGGATGTTCTTTGTCCTCTTCACTACATCTTCGATGCTCTTAAACGTTCCCCAAGCCGCTCGTTTCCTCCTGCTCAACTCTGGGGCTAGGTCGTTCATCATGTTGATTTCACGACGTAAATAGATGTAACTGGAGCATTCGGAAATTGTCGTTCCGTTGAGCGTGAATGGGGCATTAGAAACCCATCCGTTCCTCATGAACATTGTTTTCGTTAGATTCAGTTGAAGACCGATCTTTCCACAGGCGTTATCGAAATCAGTCAACATTCGTTCCGCTTGGCTGATGTTTTGTGTTATGAGAACGATATCGTCAGCAAAGCGAAGATGGTTTAATTGTCGACCGTCAATTTTCACTCCCATTTCGTCCCATTCTAATGTTCGCATGACGTTTTGTAGGGTGGCAGTGAATAGTTTTGGCGATATTGTATCGCCTTGTCGAACCCCTTTTCTTACGTCAATGGTGATATTGTTGTAGAGTGGAGATATTCTGGTCGTGAAATCTTTATAAAGCTCACGAAGGATCATTATGTACCGAGTAGGGACGCCCTGGATATTCAGAGCCTCTACAACCGCTTCTGTTTCCACTGAATCAAAGGCTTTTTTCAGATCGATAAAAGTGAGACAGAGTGGTTGTTTGTACTCTCGCGAAACTTCAATGAGTCTTGTGATCGTGTGGACGTGGTCCATGGTACTCAATCCTTTTCTGAACCCTGCTTGTTCGCATGGCTGTCCTTCGTCCAGTGTTCTGTCAATCCTGTTCAGGATGACTCGAGTAAAGAGTTTATAGACAACGGACAGCAAGCAGATTGGGCGATAATTGCCTATGTCGTGAAGGTCTCCCTTTTTGAACAACAATACGGTCTTACTGGTTTTCCATTGAATAGGGACCTTGCATTCTGACAGGTAGCGAGTGAAGAGCCGAGCCAGGGTGTTGATGAGAACTGGCGGCAGGTTCTTCAGGTGTTCTGGTCTAATTCTGTCTGGACCGGGTGTTGTTCTGTTTTTCACCGACGATATAGCATGTCGGATTTTGGAAGGAAGGACCGGTGGAACGACATATTCGTCCTCTTTCAATTTATATGACGGTAAGAGAACATGGCTAGCGAAGAGATCCGAGTACTACTGGTGGATGATTTTCTCCATAGCCCTTCTGGAAGCTGTAAGTGTCCCGTCAGGGTATCGGAGTGCAATCAACTTGGTCTTATAGTTGGCGAAGCCTCGCTGGGCTTTGCGAATGCTCTTCCCAGCTTCTCCAGCTTCTGCCATAACTGCTGCTCTTCTCTCTTTAAGGTCTTCTTTTATCGCTTCTCTGCATCGTTTCGCAAGTTCGGACGTAAGGTTTCGGTTGCCTGCGGTTCGTGCGATTCCACGTTGACGTATCAGCTCGAGTGTCTGCGGAGACAAGCGTCTCTTCGTACCTCCCTCTTTGAGGGATCCCCCCCCCCCCAGTTAGTCGCGAGGGCACGTGGCGCTTCTCCAGGTGGTGGATAGGGGAATAAAACGCGAACCAAAAGCGACCGTGTGCTTCCCAGAGACGCAGGTGGATTCAGGGGACGAGCTCCTTGCTTCTGCAGTGCCGACTTGACAAAACTCTATTTCTACGAGTCAAGTCGGCCAAAAGCCTGCAATCAAGCGGCTGGGAAGTACATGGGAGGCCGTTAGGAGTCGCCTCCAACAAATAAGCTCCTCCCGCTCCTCCGAGAGAGACTGGCAAGCTACTCGTGAGTACCCAGCCCCCACGTTTAGAGCCTGGCAAGCTACACGTTGGGTATTAAAAATGCCAAAAAGAGTAACAAATATGGGCCTCATTCCCCTGACCCCGAAAGAGCCCCTGGTACGGCAGCGCCAGGTAGGACGAGTACGGAGAGGCTGCCGTTCAGAATATCGGCATGTATATACGACAAAATTTTAACAATACAAAGAGAGGCTATAACGATAAAGATGAACATGTCTGAATCACGATGTTGTGGGAAATCCAGAAAAGAAAAGAAAAGATGTGAAGAGAAAGTATATATCAATAATCAAAAGTTGAGAACCAGTTAACAAATTCAGCTCAGAAATGGGAAACTAAACTAAACAAGTTGAACTTACTTCAGTTTCTGTGATAATTAGCAAGGATTTCGTTGTAAGACAAGAGCCTCCTTCGAAGAGAGCTTTTCTAATTATTGAAAATGACGAATTGTTTGGACTAGCAGGAATTGACAGCAAATAACACATAAATGGATATAAGTCAATGTTATCAGGCATTTCTAACTTCTAAAAAAAAACGCAGCCTTATTCAGTGATTTTGAGTGATAAGCAGAACTTTTGTCCTCGCAGTAAAACTGAACCCGCATCTTACTCTTTGCGAGGGCGTGTGCTAATCTATTGCCCTACCGCGGCTCCTGTTATGTAACCACTCTTTTTGCGATAGAAGGCATCGATCTATCAACAACCATCAGTGAGCGGTTTGGCCTGGCGAGCATATATCGGCACTGAACACTGATTTCGCTAACTGACAGATCAATACCTTCGTTGTAGAGAGAATGGTAGCAGAACGAAAGCCTTTTTACTGTGATATGTTAGCACACATTTCTGAAAAGGTGAGATACAGGTTCGATTCCCGTTTGAGGTTCAAAGTTCTGCAGACACTATTCGGATATGAGGTAAGGAAAGATAATCGATCTCATTTGCAGGAGGAACTTTGACAGTGTCAGTGACCATTCGGAAGTTGAGACTTCAGACTACGGCCTTACGTCGCTGGTTTTCGAGAAAGCCATTTTTACGGTGTTACAGGTGGAGATTTCTTGCGTAGCAGACGCGCATTTTCTCGCCTGACAGAGTTTTTCCATTGGAAATTAGTGGTCATTTGATAGCATAATCGTTTCTGATTCTAACGCTGTGCTTAAAACCTAAAAAGACCGTCTCTCTGCAACGCAGCAGGTAAAATAAGTTGACTTCGTATGTGTGAGCAAGGGAATCTTTAGTCAATTAACATGCCTGTGTGTGTCGCTGCCACGTGAACTTTTGACGCGATATTTGTCTACGCGTTCATATGCCAGAAAAATCGATGATCATCACGTCATCAAACTTGGCCTCCTCAGGAGAGGGCACGTGAATTGGTCAAAGATCCACTTGCTCACAAATGCGGATTCAACTTATATTACCTGCTGCGCTGGAGAGAAACGTCTTTTTAGATTTTAAGCGCAATGATGGAATCAGAAACGATTACGCTAGCAAATGATCACTAATAGTCCAAAGAAAAAGCTCTGTCCTACGAGAAGTATGCGCTTCTGCAACGCAAGAAACCTCCTCTCTAGCAACATTAAAAAAGGCTTTTTCGAAAACCGTCGATGTGGGGCTGTAGCCTGAAGTCTCAGCTTCCGAGTAGTTACTATGGCTCCTATAAAAAGTTGCTCTCCAGCGAATGAGATCGCTTTTTCATTTATTCTTTCATAACCGCAAAAAACCGTATTGCATCTAATTATAACATCATATCGCTGCTAAAAAACGGTCAAATGAGAGAATTTTTCTTAATTTCAACATTATTAGATTATTTATAGAGTGAAAGGCGTTGAAAAAAAATTTCCTTTTTTGCTCGATGGATGGACTACCGACAACGAGCAGAGCATGCATTTTTTTCGATCTGGATCCATACCATGAGCAAAGGAATTATACTTGCGCTTTCCGGGACCATAGGCCCTCAAATAGTTGAGCAGGAGAATAAAGCTTCCCGCACGAAAATAAAGAGCCACCTTACTCTCTGAGTTTCTTTTTAGTACAGATAAATGATGCAGCCCATCCAATATCAGGTTCGATCACAATACGAGTAATGCGTGTCGAGTTCGAATACAAATATCGTGCAGGAATATCCTACAAAGTCTATGGAGAATATGTATTAATACCCACAGTAAAACAACTATTTCTGCGTTCGACATACATTCAAATCCTTGATCTTTTATAGGAGGGCAGGATAGTGCACTGCTTAAAGATGTGATGTATCAATAAGCAAGATAATAAGTAAGGTGTCAGCTCAAATCCCTGTAAACCTGCGCTTGTCACTAATCAACGAACGCCTTAGGAAACCTTTTAGCTCGACTGTCTCCAAAATTTTAAAGAAACTCTTCTAGCTCAATATTTGAGACAAAATCCTCAAGTAGGAGCCGAAGCAGCACGTGAAATGTTTGAGAACCTTAAGAGGGTCATTGATGAACTGACATCGCATGCAGTGCGCGGCATCACTTCTAACAAACTAGCGGCTTTTCTCCTAGTTAGAGTTTCCTGCACCACCAACATTGCTGAATGTATACAAAAACATGGAGCATCAAAACAATACAAGAAACTTAGAATATTTAGACTATACTGAATTTTTGTGGGACCTCTTAAAATAGTCGATTGAAAGGTATTGTTACAAATGCTCCGTAACAGCCGTACGCATGCAGTCGACAATCAATCACTCTAAAAGAACACAATATCAAGTAGTCTTATCACGTATGGTAGAGTGTAACATCTTCGGCGCCAAACACTGACAATAGCAGAGGTGATTCGTAGAGGAGGTGGTACTAATGAGGTATGCAAGAATGTCGAAACGTAGGTATTCCACCGAAATGCCATACCAGACCTCATGAAAGACTTGAGACATTCTACCAGACTAAGACTTTTTCTCGAAACAAAGAAATAACTCTAGTTAACCCCTTGCGGACAGAACATTTCATTTCCACAGGAGGTGGGCGGTTTCCTTTAAAAGATAAGATTCTTTTCTTTCAAGGAAGATTTCAGGTTTCTCGCGTTGCTCTGACACTCCATAATTCTCTCTACACTTTCATGCATTTCATGTTCATGTATAACTCTTAGGTGAGAAGAAATCTCTGAGTGTGAAACGTAATCCTTTTTTTGCTCATACAGCTCACTATGAAGTCCTTCTTTCATAAAAGGATGAATAATAAAGCTCTCGGCGTTGATCAACACCTAAGGGATGCGCCATGCATTCGTCTTCAATTTTTGATTTCGTTTGAGGTGATTGAATGCATATCTGGCCTCAACAATGACTCGCGGTGGCCTCGCGCTGAACCGAGTCAATGCTGCTTATCCTCCCAAACAAGTGTGAGACCAGTCTGGTAACAATTTACCAACCCCAGAGGGATGGATGGCTTGATGAGCCGTAAGCGCGAGATCGAACCATCGACCTCGTGTGCGACGCAGAGCACCTCTAGCCACAGCGCCACATGCTATCTCAAATTTCAATATATGCAATGATTATTATTTAGGCCAAATGTCATGTAGTCTGTTATTAGCTCTTGTACAGCCCAATACATGTGTTTTGGCCTTGATGCAAACGTGTTCTTAGAGCCAGTAACAAATCAAATCATGTCACTTAGTCTTTATCCTCTATATCCGATTACTTTCGTAGTTCCCTATCCTCACCAAAATTGCGACTGTCTATCCTTCAGTTTAGTGTATTTCCTGAACGATATTCATCTTAACGATGCATAGTGATGAAAGTTGCAAATGTGATTTGCGGAAGTGTAAGATTGATTCATAAGGTGAGATGTGCTTTACGCATTGATGTTCTGAGTTCTACTTCCTAATTTGCCAATTCAGTGGTTCAATTTTTCAGATATTTCCGTAAGCATTCTATCATTGCTAATAGGGTCACTCCATGTCTACTTGTAATGCATTCCATTGCAGTACTACAGTGATTTGATCATAGTCTTATCAAATTTCCCAGTAAATCACAGCGCAGCTTCTAAAGTGTTAAAATAATAGAGCTCAGGCCTTAACTCTCCGTAGGTTGATAGCTGGTGGTCTTGTTGTCTGCTCAGCCCAAGAGGAGATAAGCAAATGTTCTAAGTTGTTGAATAGTCAGTCAGAGAACAAGAAGTTTACCCGTGAGAAACCGAAGAAAAATTGGCTCTCACTTTCAAACATTCAGCTCAACCTGTCCAAAAACTCCTACAACACAAAAAGGTACCGAAAACTAAGTAACAAATACGCTTTGCTCTATAACCTATTATCTCATCTGTCACACATAAAATGCGCGCTTCTGAAAAACTTGTCTTGAACAGCGGCCGTTGTGTGCACAGGAAAAGAACACAAGGTAGAATCTCTAAGCTTATCGCGAACAATAGCCATCTCCAATGCCTACGATAAGGTAGAAGCTTCTCAGGTTGAATTCAAAAGATGTACTTTATCCCAAACGACGGGTCTGACGCAAATAGGTCTTCTTTTGTCCTGCCTTTTTTTATTACGAAGTAAGTACTGCCATTAAACGCAGCCTAAAAAACAGAAGGCTTGGAAAATTCGCTAGCAATAGCTGAATTGGTCCCAAAGACACTATAGCTCCAACTAGTGCGCAACAAACTGTATGACCACCTCTGCGAAACGAATGACTGCAGAGTTTGCCCAAACGGCAGAGACGGCGCCTACATGAGATCTGCTGCAATTTACCTAATCATTTGCGAGGCGTTCGAAGATCAATCCACTTGCCAAACGGGTAAGCCACTATTCGTTCGTTCAAAAGAATACTTAGTTTGGGTTATTCCAGCTGTGTTAAAAAAGCCCCACTTGGCACACATAGGAACTAAGAGCATGCACGATTCGTGATCACGTATGACCTTAATCACACCTCTGGCAGACACCACCGGATTGAGTTAGGCACAGTTAACCGGTGCACTGACATTAAGCGGCCGGTTTCCAGTAAATAACTGATAGACCCACTACATCAAAACGGCGAGTGCTGTAAAATGGGGCTTTACTATGCGATCTGAAATTCATTCATTACGTTTTATGATGTTTTTATGAAGGTTTTGGCTTCCTGGTTTGTGGATCAATTTGGTTTCTTCAGGCTCTGAAAAAGGCGACCCGCTAAAACGTTAGCCATTACGATTATTGTATATTGATTCTGCATCACTAACTGTATTGTTGTATGCTTCGTTAATATTCAGTAAGTAATATCAATAACACTTCGAAACAGATAAACAAAAGATTATACTCAATTGTGCAAAATATGCCGAGGTTAATAGATAGTCGGTCGTGGAATAAACAAAAGCCACTAGAAGAAAACTCGGTTGTGGTATTTTGATGTTGACCAATTATTACTGTGGTATTTTGTTGCCATCATTTTATTTCTTTGCCCACTCTCGAAATAGCAGAAATGGGCTAAGTGACGCTGGAGAAGTTTAGAAAGGGTTCAGACACTATAATTATCCGGCCTACATATGCTATGTTGTACTTACCATACATTATGAGTTGTTTACTGATTATTATGACTAGTTTATTGTTGACTTCATAAATTTTTCTTTTGTGTATGTATATATGCTGTGCTAACACATAATTTTCGTCTTATTTTTGGCGAATTTTTTGACTAGGTTATCAGTATTTACCTTGTTCATTAATTTCTCATTGTAATCAGTTTTTCACCGCAGTTCAATCACAATATTTTTAGCTCGGTGTGGTTCATTTTCTCAAAATTACAGTTTTCAAATTTGCCCTAACATATTTCCGGCTCGCTAGCCGAAATTCGGATTGTGTCATTGTAGCAATGTTGAAACGTATTTTGAAGTTCGTGTCTGCCCGCCAAACAGTGTTCCTTAAAGGAGCCGAAGTCTCCTTTCTAAGAAATGCCGTTTTGCTGGTTTGCTCATTGAATGTGAAAGGTTTGAAAGCGACTTAAGGGGTTAGAAAAGTTGTTCTAAAATAGCCTGCTGAAAAGAGCTCAATTGCGACGTGGAAGTTACACACATAATGAATATTACAAGATTTATACTGAGTCGAAGGTGACAAGAAAGGAGTTAAGAAAAACTAATTATTCTTCGTACGTTTTTCACTTTCCAGTATCGGTTGACAGTTGTTTGAACGTGTCATGCCATAGAAATGATTTATTTTGCTCATGCTTGTCTATTGTACACGATTCTGCATTTTGCCTATGTGTCGATGATAATTGTCGGCTATAATAACTGTACATTATTTGAGAAAAGTGAATAATTATGTTTACCGTGATTTCGCAGTCTCGAAATTCTGAATATGGGAAAGTAATTGTTGAAATTTTTTCTTGGTTTATACTTGAGATTAGAGCACTTCTTTTAAACGTTCTAGCTGAATCATTCTGCCACCGAACTAACACAACATACGTCGGTCGCTTAATCACAAAGGCGATTGATACAACTTGACCGTGTACTTGCAAGAGTTCGTCAAAATTGTCTGCGATAGTCTCATCAAGACCGCGTCGGAACAACGCTCGCCCAAATATTGCGCGTCTGACTTCGCAAAAGAATGAAGAATTAGGGTGGGATAGTTTAATTCGTCCATCGTTCTGCCAAAATGGTGCTTCAAGTGATTATCATCTCTCCAAGTCGCTACAATATCCTTTGCTAGAATAACGCTCTGCCAAATTCGATAATGTGTTAAAGCACCTGTCTGAGTATTTGTTTGTTGAATTTATTCTGAGTGCAAAGAATCTATAGTGTAGTTTAACTTGCACGAAGGGTAAACGTGAAGTTCGTATATTAACGCCTGCTGTTGCCGGCCCATATTTAGGCAGGACATGGATTCACATTGATGATATGCATCATGTAATAGCGCGTTATACGTGTGGTGGCTAATTTGATTTCGAATTTCTTTCAGTTATCTGGGGAGAATTGAACGAGCGACATCATTGCTGAACAAGGGCATTTTACTGCACTGTTAGTGCCGTTTGAACACATACAAATCTGACTAGTGCAATATTTGGTTGCTTTTCAGAAGTTTTTCTGGTTTTCTGATTAAGAGGGAACAAATGAAAAAGTGGCCTTATTCGCTGGAGAGGAATTTTCCATAGGAATAGCAACCATTCGAAAGCTGAGACTTGAGGCTACAGCTTCATGTTGCCGGATTTTCAAAACACCCCTTTATAGCACTGTAGCATTCAGATCAATATTTATGTTTTACACTCGCCATTCACCTTCATTTTTATCACAAGTATGACTCGCTGGAAGCGGAAGAGCATGTCAATGTGTAGAGGAGTTTTTGTAGTATATTGTTAAAACGTTTTGTCTGGAGTTTCTTTGAAAGTGGAGCGAAATTTCCCCAACTGAATAACAATACATCAAAAAAGATCGTAGTGATCTGCCCGCCCTTGCCTGGCCTAAGCCTTGTCGGGAAGCAGTAAGCAACGTTGCAAAAAATGTAAAACTTGATATTAATGCTCCTCTAAACCGCATTATCAATAAACAAGCACATTGCTAGATTTATGAAGCATTACTATTTTAGGTGGTTACTATTAGTCTAATGAGATCAATGTCTGTCTAGGTTCGAAGCAAAAATAAAAAACCAGGGAGAACAAAAGGTCAAAAGAGCTCAAAAAGCAACGTTTTTGAGTTAGTTGAAGTTTCTGCTATAGTTTGAATACTAACACTCTAAGGAAGAAGTTTTACGAAATATAAGCGAGATAAGAGACAAAAGCACGTGGTTTCGTAGATTATGAATTTGATTTGAATGTTATAGCGATATAAAGGGGTGTTTTGAAAAACCGGCGACATGGGGCTGTAGCCTCAAATCTCAGCTTTCGTATTGTTATTAACACAAAGGTTTCATTCCAGGGGATAAAATCGGTTTTCCACTCGTCCATTATAATCGGAAAAGACCGGCTTTTTTATAACACTGTAACATAAAGAAAACAATGTGTTTCAAACACACACGCACACACCTATTTGTCACAGTGCATATTGTTACTAATCCCTCGATAGTGCAAGGTTCGCACATTCTAATGTTGAGCTTACTTCGTGGAAAATCAGTTCACTGCAGTGTAGCAAGAAAATTAAGATTTTCGCATACACGGCGCATATTTGTGGGAAAGTATGTGGAGGAGAGGCGCGGGAGGGGAGGGAGCTGATTTTGTCTTCCACAAGACACATTCGTACATATGCGAGTTGCATTTCAGAGAGTTTTATTGTGAAATAAGCATTTCTCAGCCCCACACTGAGCTCTGCCAATTAGGTAAAACTATTAAAACACAGAGATATGTATCGACAATGTGTAAATTCGCTTATTTTATCAGAAACAAACTGTCTTTTGAGGTCGACAGAGAATAAACTGAATGTGGACATTGCCTTCGAAACACGCTCCGAAATATGCCAGATACTCATTTTTTACACGTATGTCATGTGGTCTGTTAACATAGGCTAACTTATAGAGCTTGATACACCATATACAGCCAGTTTTAACAGATCACATGACATGCGTGGCACAAATAATGATTATCTGGCATACTGAAATTTGAACTGCGGTCTTAAGTGAACACTTGAAACGAAAGATATGATATATAAGTAGACTGGCCATGAGCAATCGAGTGTACAGCACTATGTGTTCGGTGATAATTTCACCGAACATAGAGTGTAAAATGTTCGCCGTCTCTAATTTTTAGCGTGGGGACTGGAGCACCCATGCAAGATTGGCAAAAGACGAAAGGGTAATTGCCCGATTGACAAGACCGCAAGGTCGAAACACATGTATCCAGTTCTATAAGGCAACCAACTTTAGCAGACCACATGACATGCGTGGCACAAATAATGATTATCTGGCATACTGAAATTTGAGATGTGTTCTCAAGAAAACACTCGAAACGAAAGATTTTCTGAAATATTTAATCACGAGCTTCTACTCAATTATTCAAAATTATCAATTTTACACACTGTCTAGCTAGCGAAAACGCAGGCAGCTTTTGAAGATCGACAACATTCATCATCGTGGCATGGACAATTCGATGATTGATTTGATTTTTCTCACTTATAGTTGATATGCTAGATTGCCGTTCTCGTATGACTTGGGCTGACATTGGGTATACCGAGAAGATCTCATATGCAGCATAATCCTTCCTTTCGCCGACGGCAATGTGTATGTTTGTCAAACTGCACACTTGAGCCAGCCTCGCAGCATTCAGGTAATCTGACCTGACTAAATGAATTCAACATGCTATAACTCAGTAATTGGTGATTAATTTTAAATGTGTGACCCAGTCATATAATATGCGTTTCAACTATTGCGTTATCACTTCAATTATCACATAGTCATTTCATCGTTTTTCTGCCCTAGCGCATCGACGTCCCACAAAGGGCAAGTTTCGTACACGAATTTTTCGTGCCATGCTGCGAAAACAGCATCCATATTTGGAAGTGGGACAGATCAGCCGTCGAAAATCATGCCAACTCACTTCTTTCTTAATGTCCTAGCACCGATATTTCCATTGTAGTTCATCTACCAGATAGGTACGTTATCAAAAAGCAACACTGTACCAGATGACAGAACCTCAAATTCTTTTCCCTCGGCAATCAGTGTTTTGAAAAAAACCGTTTCCCATCGATTTCATGCATAATTAATTTATGCAACTGCTCTGCGGCAATCTCATGTTGAGTTTCAGCCTTTGGAAGACTTCTTCCATAAATAAGTAGAATAGTAAGCGAAGAAAATTATTTTGTTCTTTTCATAGCAGTCTATGATGTAATAATTGTATATCTAAGATTGCGGAGTCATATGCAAAACATCATACCTTAAGCTGGACATGAACACGTGTTTCACCCATTTAGGAGGCATTTGATCACTACGACACCAACTGTTAACACTTAGTCTCTGCTGGATTCCATGCCTCATTTCGCAAAAAGAGAAACTGAAGACTTAGGACCTCGTTGGAGGAGTGATAGCACAAATTATTAGGTGAAACGCAGTTCAACTCGCACCTGAGGTTGGAGGTAGATAAGCCGTTGAGAGCGATTTTACAGATGTAGTAGTGCCACAACCGTATACGCATAAAAACTGAAACTGACCGGAGAGGTAGCTAAACCTTTTTCGGGTCTCCGAAATTGCGTCTCATTACAACTCTCTTCTCCATAAAATCATATCGATCTGTAACCATCATGATCGGAAAGAGTATATATGCAATAGTCAATCCTTAAAAAAATCCATATATTTGTGGACTATTAACTGCCATTTCTACTTATAAATTATTCAGCAAGGGTTTTGCAGAACTACTGTGAAATAATCCAAGTTTGTGCTAGAAACGGTAACTGTTGAGACCAGCCAAGTACAAATTCAAATTGTGAAGTACTACTAATGATTTAAGACAGCTAAACCATATTTGATTCGTTACTATCTTTTGAGAGATGTCCATTTCAAGACGCACGCAGCTTATCTCACACAGTCACATAAGCGAAGTAAATCTTCAATACATTCGTCGCTATATGGGGCATTTTCAAAATACACCATCGATGCATTACCACCTAATCTTATAGCATTGACGAAGGAAGAAAAATTACCTGAATTCCTGGGCAAACAAAGTTAATTTAATATTAGCAAGTTCTAAAAGATGCAGAATAGGGTTTCTTCCAGACACCTGTGTTTATTTGAATTTCCTCTTACTATGGCTCCCAATAACTTACGATTTAAATGATGGAAGCAGAAAAGATCTCGAGTATCATCGCTCCTGCTTCACTGATGTGTGTCGTCGTTAGTGGCCAAATGAACTGACTGCAGCTTTCACAAAACTACCTTGTAGGTCTCAACCACCCGTTTGTGTTTCTTACGTGGGGTACAACAGTGATATGCATTTCTAATTCTAAATGAGAGGACGGAGTTCTCAATGCATACGGATACTGAAAACGCATTTTTCTACATCAAATATCACCAAAGAGCTTGTTCAATAATGTAATCGTTTACAACTCTGTGCGCGTAATAGCGTAGGCAATGATAGTGAAATGATGATGGGCTAGAAGAACTTCAAGTCATATTTTATCATGATATAGGATCTCATGAAAAGGCACGTATATTTGAAACTCCAAAATTTCTTATTCATAGAAGAACATGCACGGTTCATCAGCACAGACCTAATAGTTTTACTGGTCAGAGAGCATAGGTTTTCATGGGGAGTGCCCCCCTCATGCATAGATTTCATCATCGTCATTCAACCACATTGCGACTAATTAATAAAGATCTCTGCGAAACGACTAGAGTTGCTTGGAGCTGAAATCTGATTCATTTCAGATCGTGAAGAACTAGAACGGCGATGAGGTTGATTGAGAATAATAAAATCAATGCGTAACAGCGACACTCCCCATGAATAAATTTTGGAGTACGTGCCATTCCATGAAATCCTATATCACGACAGAATACGATTTGAAGCTCTTCTAACCCATCATCAAATCACTATCACTGCGTACGCGATTAGGCGCATTAAGTTGTGATCGATTACATCTTTGAACAAGCTCTTCAGTGGGAGTTGATGCGCGTTTGCAGTATCCGTGTTTATTGAGAACTCCGTCGTCCCATTTAGGATTAGAAATGACCCTCACTGTTGTACCCCGCTTAAGAAACACAAGCGCGTTTTTGAGGCCTATAAGGTAGTTTTGTAAAAGCTGCAGTCAGTACATTTGGCCACTAAGGACGACACACATATATGAAACAGAAGTGATGATGAGAGATCTTTTTTTGCTTCCATCATTAAAATCGAAAGTTATTGGAGGCCATAGTAAGAGAAAATTCACATAAACACAGGTGTCTGGAAGTCACCCTATTCTGCATACTTTAGACTTTGCAAGTATTAAATTAACTTTTTTTTTGCCTAGAAGTTCAAGACATTTTTCTTCTTTTGTCAACGCCATAAGATTTGGTAATAATGCCTCGATGGTGTGTATCTCAAAAATCCTCCATATAGCGACGATTGTATTCAGGATTTTCCTTCACTCATTTTTGACTGTGTGAGATTATCTGCGTGCGCCCTGAAATTAATATCTCTCAAAAGATAGTAAGAAGCAAAATATGGCTTAGCTGTCTTAAGTCATTAGAAGTGATTCACACCTTGAATTTGTACCTAGCTGATCTCAACAGTTACCGTGTATCATCAATTATTTGGATTATTTCACGAGCGGAATGTATGCTGAATAATTTATAAGTTAAAATGAACATTATTAGTATATAAGAACGGAGTTTTTTCAAGAATTGACTATTGTATATTAGCTTTTTTCGATTTTGAGGGTTACAACCGAAATAATTTTATGAAGAAAAGAGTTGTTATAAGACGCAACCTTGAACCGAAAAAGTCTTAGCCACCTTTCCAGTTAGTTTTGGTTTCTGTGCGTGCACGATTGTGTTACATCTTACACCTGTAAAATTGCTCCTAATGGTTTACTTTCCTCGAAACTCAGGTACGAATTTAGCCGCGTTCTATCTGACGGTTTGTGCCATCTCTTCGCCAATGAGGTCCTTAGTCCTCAATTTCGCTTTCTGCAATAGGAGGCGTAAAATCCAGCAGAGACTAACATATTGCCATTTTCTAAGTATATCTGACTTCCATCAAAGAAAGTTTGGTAAGTAAAACTGGTGAAATTTGTTAGAATTTTTTCTAATTGCTTATACGCAGTTTGAATTAAATAAATTGAAGTGGATAATCTAACGTCGCAATGTCCTAAGAGTAAGATGGATTAAGAAGTACCTCCCTAAATTTCTTACCTTAGCTGCTTTATAAGCCTTTTATGGGTTCTGCAGCAGAGGTCCAGCGTTAACACGGAGTACGGAGTAAGATAATTTTATCTTGTCTTACGGCTCATTCTGGTCGATTTATTTGCGATTCGTCATTTAATTTGTTTAATCGTTGTTGATAAGGTTCTGTATTAACCGCCGCACCAGATTTCAAAATTCGTGATCGAGGAAGTTTTTCTGTCACCTTGAGAATGCGCACCTAACCTTCTCTCTACGAATTCTGCTTTAACGTCGACTTTGCTGCTTGTTCGGGGTCAGCCAATGGTCGCTTACACTTCGCAATGTAAAAAGAAAGTACATTTTCCGTCTCCGATCACTATGAGAAGCAAGAAAGTCTTCTTTTTTAACCCCATCACTCTTTTCAAAAAAATTGTACATGGAAGTCAGAGCTTTCCACGAAAGGCGTTTTTTGAGCTCAACTTTTTTTTTGAGATAATTTTCATGTGTTAATTTGAAGTGACGACTACGAATAGGTGGACTTTTTGCATCGCATAGTGACCGGAGACGAAAAGTGGATTTTGTTTTAAAAATTCAAAGCGCAAGCGATGATGACTCGACTCCAGACAAAAAGGAAATTGACTGCATAGATGGAATTCCTGTAAAGAAGGTTAAGTGTGCATTTGGTAAGACCAAAAAGGCGCTCTCTATCACGAGCTCTTGGAGTTTGATGAAACGCTTAGTCCAGCACTTTATCAACAACAATTAACCAAATTAAACGATAAAATGCAAATAAAATGACCGGAATGGGTCCCACGACACGACAAAATGATTTTGCGCATGTTAACGCCCAGTTTCATGTTGCAAAACGGAATAGAAACGGTCATGAAAGAGACGAGATGGGAGATTAACCTTCTGCCTTAACCGGCCTTATTCTCTCGAGATCGCATCGTCAGAATACCACTCAAAATTATCAAATTCAAACTACATAGTTGCAAATCAGAACAATTTTACGGAATTCTACCAGTAAGCCTAATAGTATGCAAAATTGCCAAAACTCTAGGCATCGTCTTAAAAAACATGCTTCTCTATGGGTAAAAGGAAGAAATGAATGTTCGATTCCATTCGCTTTACAAAAATTTTTCATAACAGTGTTACCAACCATTCGAAAGCGTGCATTTCTGGGCAGAGCAGCACCTTACCGGTTCTTCAGAACATTTTTAATAGCGCTGTAAAATCCAAAATAAATATATTTCACACGGGTACCAGTTTTTTATCTCACTTAGATTCCATTGGATGAAGCTCCTTTCTTAGGCTTTTTATACTCTTTTGATAGCACAAGTCTCAAAGAATTCAAAAATGTGTTTGCTCTAGGTAAAAGGTCTTTTGATGGTGCTTTACGGAGAAGAAAAGTTTGCGTTTTACATCTCGCTGAACAAAGCTCTTTCTTAAGACTATTAGCAATTACTCGATGGCGTCAGTTACAATATGGCCACTGCTGTGCTTATTTTCAGCAAAGGTCGTTTCATTGCAGTGCACCGAAAAAAATTAAGAACGAGTTTCAGATATTAGTTTAGCTTGTTTACCGGGTAATCTACGGTACTCGAGACGGGACTATCGATTGATGCCCTGACCGCTAGATATGAAGTATGCAGTTGTTTTTTCGACTGGGAAATATCTCTCCGTTTTGAAAGAAACTCTAGATCAAACGATAGACTTAGATACCACGAGATTTTTACTACACGTCCATACGCTCCTCGTTTTTCAGCGATTTATGCGCGTGATAAAATGAAGAGGGTGGCGGGTGTGAAACATAATTTTATTTTAGCCACAACGCTATGAAAAGTCTTTCGCAAAAAACGACCAAATGAGGTGCTAGGGAGTTATTATCAGTGAACTGCACCAATAACATTTACGATCCTCGCGTAATCACTGAACAGAAAGTAGTTTTGAGACCGTGCTCCTTCATGAGATTGTATGATTCTGTGCATCTACTATTACGGCTTGAGACAACAGCACTCCACCGATCTGCAAACCGTATCAATAATACCTTCTCTTCATTGCTTTTATGTATATGTAGTGATCTTCGGATAAGTATAATTTCAACGGACACACCGTCCATAAGGTGACCACCAAATGTGTTGACTGTCAATGATTTCTTAATGCTCACAAAATCTTGCATAACAGCCGCTTCATATTCGTAGCTAACAACCTGTGATATGATTATTTATCTATTATTTGATTTTATACTGTGAAAGATACTTTACCACTGCTAGTGCTATTAGTTGCTCTCTATGTAACCACTACCTTTTACGCTATATTCTATATTTTTCGCAACAAAAGTCTTATTATTGCTATTTCGCTATCATGATATCACCACTGTTGCAAATAAGCACCTTGATAAGCTATTTGGAAATTTTTTCTACGGTCACAACCGAAAGTTTCGCGAGTTGTACATGACTGACATTCTATAGTGTGAATGTGCCGAAAAGCGACAATTGACTACAGGATCAAACATTACCTACAGTCACTTTTGTGAAATCAGCTGCGCTCCCTATTAAAATCTCTATGAGGAATGTACAAGAAAAAACAATCATTTATTACCACCTTATATCACTAGCAATTACTGAGAACATTCTAACTATACAGTTGGCTGATCGAACAAGTTAAAGCAGAACACCACATATTTGTCCAGATTCTTTTATTCTGAAGAAGGAAGGCTGCAGAATCTATAAGCTGAGAAGGTAGCTAATAAAAATTGAACTTTCTTGAACTGAAAGTCGTAGAATGCTTCTATTTGATCTAGACGGCTAGTCTCTTTTTTCACAGACAAATGGGTCCAATTATCGCGCGTCTACTGTTGTGATACAGGCACAACTATACAACCTTTCTCAACGACTTATTTACCTATAAACTCAAATGAGAATTGAACTTGGATACCATTTTTGCCAACGGATTGTGTCACTTTTACACCACCGACGTCCTTGATCCGTCATCTCTCTTTTTTGATACAAGATATCAAAGTTGTCAGCATTCATCTATAAGTGGTCAATGTCGAATGCTGATTCAACTCCCGTTTCAAGATACAACGTTTGAATATTACTCAGCAGTCATGAATACGTTATTACAACATCATATCATTACTATGAGAGCAGTAATTTAGATGTCCACTTAACGTGGAGAATTGTCTTTGACCCCCGATTGACGGCTGTAGAAATCGATGCCCGCGGAATAATGCAAGCGATTTTTGCTATTTGGTTAAGGTTTATTTCTGCTGCTTTACAAAAATCTTTTGAAATCTTGCATTGATTTGACAGAAGAAGATTCCTCTTTTATTTTGGTTTAGATACATGTGTCTTCTATAGAGAAAAACCTTGGTTTATGGCGGAAATGTGCTGAATTTCACAATTATCCAACTGTTTTGCATTGCATGGAGGAGATCACAATGGAAAAATGTAATTTTGATCTAACGCAGTTTTATATAAGACCCAAAAGCTACCATGGCAAATAAAAATTGAAAACAATAAGTAATTTGCAATAAAAATAATAATGCATGCTGTATTCGATACTACTTCATCGATAACTCTCCCTATGACTAAGATTATATCAATCATTCGCTTATTTCCAATTTTTCAGATTTGAGGTATGCGAGAAAGGGGCAAGTACTTATGGATAGTAGAAGAATTCTGAGCGGTAACAGACAGCCGTAATTGAATAGAAGGCTTAGAACATCGGCATTATGCAAACTATTGGGCAGAAACATGTTTCTCCAAGGAGGTATTCTCAGTGCTTCTCTCCATCCGCATCCATATTCGAAAAAGTATTTTTTTTATTCGTTTTCGCAGATTTAATAATTGTTCGACAGCTTGAATATCGGAAATCTAAAGCATTATTTTTTATGCGGTTTCTATATTACGATGTAAAGGTGAACTAAATTTTCTGTACTTATGTATTAGATGGCGACGAATGCTTAAGTCAGTCTCATTCGCTGGTCAGGTTCTTTTCTTAGAAGTGTGAATAATCATTCGAAAGCTAAAAACAATCACGATAACTACGCATCGCCGGTTTTTCAGATCGCCCTTCCATTTCGCTGTAGCATACAGAATAAAATTTCGTTTCTCATTCACCATTCGGCTTCAATTTTAATACTAGTAAAATCGCTGGGAGGACGAAAAGCATTTCTGCGTGTAGACAGTTTTCCGTGGCATCAGGAATATGCATGTGATGGAATTCCCGATTGAATTACAATGTTTCAAACGCAATCGGTCGTTTCGCCCCTGCTCCGTTTCTTCGCTTTGTGAGTTCGCTGGTAAGCAAAGTCGTCGAAAAGGTTCATAGCTGAGTAAAATGTGACGACAAGTCACAGCAGCGAGTTGTTAGTAGATGATCGTCTGATCTACCGCATTATAGGTTAAAACGACTGCAACTATTATTTTTAGAAGAGTTTCTTTAGTCATCGACAGAAACTTTGAAAGAAAGCGCGTGATTTTGACACAACGGACAATTTTGTACACGCCGACATGCTTTTGGTGCTTTTAGTTAGTACTCGTGGTATAAGATGAAGCCGAAATTCGAGTGAGAAATGGATTTTTTTCTGGATGCTACACGGTTTTGAAATGGTGTTTCAAAACCGGCGATAGATGGTTATATTCAGGCATTCAAGCTTTTGAATAACTACAGATACTCTATAAAAATTGCCTGCTCAGCGAATGAGAGTGGCTCAGATATTTGCCATTGCTTGAGACACATATACTAATTTTTCTTCTACACGCAAGCATCATTCGCTAGAGAGAGGTTTCCATTCAGATTTCCATTGACCATTCAATAGCACCAAAATCAGCAATTTCAATGATGGGCATGACTTCTGAGAAAAACGTTTTGATGTGTTGTTACAGCTAAGCGATCAGTGAGTTTCGTACTCAGAGCTGTGTCGGTCGCGCAGCGCGATTTACATGTGGCCTTTGATGGGCGCCTAGTGAAAAGCTCAATGTTCTTTTAGATGTAACGACGAATTTAGAAGTCTCCCTCAAATTCCAAGCATATCCCTGAGATTTTAAACTTAATTTGTCGAAATCTATGTTGTCGAAGAAGTGCTGAACTTATTGAGGAAGAGCGTTCGTCCTTGAAACATGTTCAAGCGCTAGATAACAAATTCTTTTTCCTGTTACAGTGTAATATAAAGACTTTTGGGAAATGTAGTACATCTTTTAGTTTTCCACATTTATGCTATTTTGTAACAACTAAAGGTGTAAGAAAAGCGAAAAATACTGTTTTCCGAATATGGGTGCTGATAGGGGATGTACCGTGTTATGTCCACTGATGAACGCGCGCTCTTCCTACACGTACCAGAGCTACGTATTAACTTCCACATAATCTCCTATTCGAGCTGTTCAGTTGTAGAGGATGTGTTTTTAAACTATATTCTCACAAGACGGATGAAGGATTTCACAAGGAATAGTCTCAAAAGTTCTTCATAGAAGGGTCACTTACGACATTCCATCTTTTATTCAACGATAAGACACCTTTGAGTTAAAAACTTTACCTGTTATTACCACCCGTGACGTTCAAGCGGCGAGGTAGCATTTTAGGCTTGAAATGTGACATTCTTCTAGCTCTTACGGCGTCTTATGGTAATCTCCTAAAAAAACCAATTTCATCCTCAGAATCCCGAGATTTGGGCTATCTAAAGAGTGTTAAAACGCTGGCGAAGAGCCGTATAGCCGCCTCAGTCGGGCAAATGAAGAAATTTGAGTGTAAAAAATGATATTATATTCGCTGTCACAACTCAATAAAAAGCTTTTTTTTAAAGGTACACAGGTTTTTGGAATCGCAAAGATTTATGCTTTCGAATGGTTGCCAAATGTCTACAATAAAACATTTCTACTGCGAGAAGGGCCTTCAAAGTTTCGTGTACCTGAGCTGGTATACGTCGTTCTTCAAGGGTTAATTAGTCGAATTTTAGACTTCCGGCATTGTCAACAAATCACGATATTTGAATCGTTGACAAAAATTGTCAAAACATTGTTTTTTTTTTAGCAAATTCTTAGCTGTTGAGGTACAATATGAGACCCGACATTTGATACAATGTCCATTACGAATGATTCAAAGTTACGGTAGAAGAAGTAAAGCTAAAGAAGCTCACAGCGAAATTTCTCATTGAACCATCCACAATAACTTCGGCCAGATTAAACAGCTATACCATTAGCATGTAAATTTCTCTGACAACAATTTGGGATTAATAACTTTATAGCAAGCAATTAGTTGAAATAACTGCAGACAATTATTATGAAAAAGTAGTCAAATTGACCACTGCTGGAGTTCTCAAGACTGTCGTGAAAAGCGCAATCAGTGCCGAAAGCAAACATATCAGATGAACTTCCTCCTAAATCAAATTTCGATAAGTAGAGGTCATTAGACCACACACAATGCTTATCCCGAAATCCTTGTCAGCGAGTGTTGTTGCAAATTTTTCCAATACGTTTAAAAAAAATAGTAGTGCGGTGAGGGTAAAATAACCGATGACCAGTAGATGTTGTCCATTACAACTATAAGTTTTCGCAAAGATCATACTCTTCATGGTCTCTGTGGGAACGGTAAGGGTAGTTGGTTATTCTCTGAAGGATCAACTCGACTTTGCAAATCAGACTTTCTCTCGATGGTTCTCCATGAATGAAGGTGTAGAAGCGTAGCTGAGACCGAAAGATAGAATTACGCGGTGAAAACGACGAAGATGGGAGGACCTATCATTTAATGAAGCGACAATGCTATTTTCTGGCTGACTACGGTACTTTATCGTCGCCAAAAGGTACGATTAAGGGCGGGTGATATTACTGACAAACTTCAGTGATCCTCGATACGGTTTGAGTGTGGTCCATACAGCAAAATCCCCTTTGCAAATCTGCTTCCTCAATTAACCGCACCACATCTAAAGTTTTCGATGTGCACAGAGATATAGTCCTGACCTATATAGTTTGAATGTTCGATGACGTACACAAATTTGATCTGATAATTATGAAGAAGTATAATTTTGCCATCAATGTACAGTTCACACGAAGAAGATAGAAATGAGTTGCAATCAAAATCGTTAACAAGTGCACTGAGTTGAAAATTACCGTGGTCAATCACAATACAGCATTCTCTTTAGATCAAAAAAATAAGTTCTCCTATTTTTGTCTTCTTTATTTCCATCTTCAAGTTTCATCTGCTGCCTTCTAAATTTCCACTTGAATATGAGTAAAGGCGAGGTTAAACAACTATATCGGAGAATACACAATTTTTTGAGTCAATCGATGCAGCAGTACCGGCCATCTCTACGTTTCCCAAGGAAAATAGAAATTGTTCCACCGAAAGCGCAAGCTGTGGTGCATAGCATGTGTATCTGATCATTAGGTCAATTCGACCTCAGTGTGCTGCGATTTTTTTACAACATAATGGAAATAAATGGTCACTGTTCATGCTGAGAACGATTTCAAGCAACATGGATGTCATTAATCCTTCAAAGAACACCAGGTGTAATCGTCACCCACAGTGCAAATCGCAGCCCCTGTATGCATTTTCGATATTTGATTAGGGTTTCTTTCACCATTTTGGATAAAAGTTTGGTGCTCTTCGCAAATCTTCGATATTTTAATATTTCCTCTACACAATCGTATAATTTTGGCGCAAATATGACGTTTGTGTTCAAAAAAAAGCTCTCTTTGTCCTTGCAGCTACAGTGAATTTGGCATTTGGGTAATCGTAATAAGTTGTGCAGAGAAAATAATGATACAAATTTATCACTTTTTGACATATTTTATTATAAGCGATACTTAAGAGTTTTGCAGTGTCTTGAAATTGGAAAACAATGCATAGCTTTTCAAGAAAAAACTGTGGCACAGTGTACGCGATGCCAGGTCATCGATAATTCTTACCATAATTAAATTTTTAAAGCAAAGATTTGCTCATTTCTAATAAATTTTAGTTGATTCACCCAAAAAAGATAAAAATTCATGGTTTATAAAAGAGTTGAAAGAAGGGTCAATTATATTTAACAGAACTGGTGACCAAAGCAGGCTTCCCGTTTCGTCATTGTTTCAGCAAATCCAAGTTTTATTAAAAGCCAACCACTTTTTAGAACCTACACCTTTTGAGCTATCGAACTATGATAGAGACTCTGTTCTTAGTTCAAGCATAGACGACAGTGAAACATGCAAAGCACTCCTGAAGCGAGACGCAGTGTTTCTTCATCGTTTTTACAGTTCGTTGATAGCATACATTTGCTATTCAAATCAAAAACTAGGCTCATATTTAAAATAATCGCTTTTCAAGCTATCGACCAATTACGAAAGCTTTTTGAAAAATTTTAGTGAATAAACCACGTAGGCACGTCACATTGCTCACTCTGTAGAAAAAAGTGCAATATTCTTTTTGTTGCTAGAGGTCAGTGGAAAAGCACTTTTAGAAGTCAAAAATACAGCCAACCTTAATTATCTCAGCTAGCGACTGACTACTTGAAGTTCAACGAAAATTCTATGGTCGCCAAGAAAACCACTAAAATGTGCGTGTACCATGAGTGGTAGACGTAGCCCTGAAAGGGTCGGAGCCTAGGTAAACCCACTTGCTATACGATTTGATTAATGGAGAAATTTCATGACCGTGCTTGCTCACACCATAGATTCTGCTCTGTGTAATAGTTTCCAGAGTCTTTATAGTTGCATTGTTTCTCTACGTAGAATCATGAAAAATACTTGCAATCATTTCATTTAGTAATTGACAATAAAGTTAGTAAGTGTAAATAATTGCTAGAGGAATATATGTACTATATATATGGACTAATAGAATAACTGCTCAATCTCGCCAAGGTTATTATGAATTTCAATTTACCTTTTTCACTCAAAGAATATGCTTTGGTTTTGGAATAAATAGCATGTTTATCAAAATAACGTCTTTAGATCGATATTTAAATAATAAAATTTTGTTTATAAAGGAAAATTGTGACATGCTCTGTAAATCTGGACATTTTCGGGTTCATGAGCCCAAAAATTCCTGCCTTGACCCCTTCTTATATTCCTTGATGTCGAAGAAAGTTAGAGAAGGCATAGAGTTTTTTTCCACTCCAGTCACATATTTTCACACTGTCACAGTGTTGAATTCTAGTGAGGCACCAAAATATCAGTCAAAAAATCTTGCTGTTTAAATAGTATCCTCCAATTAATGTACTGTTTCGTAATAGCTTTATACAAGACATCAATCATTTATCATGTCGACCGGTTAACCGTGCCTTTCGTTTCAGAATTCACTTCGAGGATAAGCAGCACTGACTCGGTACAGCGGGAGGCCCACTGCGAGTCATTGTAAAGCCGTATATGCATTCAATCACCCTTCTTAGGGATTGATCAGTACCAAAAGCTTTACCCTTATAGCTTTCTAAGTTATCAATCTTACTGCATTTCAAGTAAAATAGAATGTTCCTTTCAGCTAAGACCTTTGCCAAAAAAAATTTTTGAGGTCATGGCCACCTATATAACTATACTTATTTGAAACTCATCAGTTATCTATGGAATACCATATGTGAGGATATTCGAACGTAGAAGATTTTCCAAATACTTGCGGTAGTAGATATAACACATTTGCAAGGAGATTTCAATGAAACAACGCTTTCAGTGAGCAGAAGTTACCGAATGTTAGTCTTATAGTCTTGGGAAGCAAAACAGTTCGTTTATTACTGGATAGTGAATGCCCAATCAAAATGACGCTGGTTTTTTTTCCTTGCTGGCAACAACATTAATAATCTTAATCTTGAAAAAATCTCAAAATGAACTACCGTTGAATCTAAATGAGTACATGTTTTAATGGCAGATGAATATAGCCTGTGGTTTAATAGCGCATAGAATCGCTAAGGAAAGATAGCTAACATTAATCATGATTTTATTATCATTCACATTTTAAACTTGCAATGTGCACTACTGGAAACGAAGTTATCGTTCAACACATTCTGCATAGATAATCATATGGTAAGCTCTTGTCCTTACCCAACATCTTATCCTCTTAGTCATACCTGATAGCATGTGCGATCAGATAAAGAGCAGTATCGATGCTGGGACTTGACATAAACGATTAATAAACGAAATTAATGGCGCCCTATTGTATTTCACCGAGAAAATCTCAAAAAATCACTATCGAGATTTTGATACCGTCGGATAGCCGACGTGATGTATAGACGAATGCGACAAGTCCGCCGGTTTGCGCGTCGCCTCTAACCCGAGTTATGACGTTTAAAACCAGCCGTGGTGCATAAGTAGTTGCGGTTTTGCCAAACACTTTAAAACGCGATAACTCGTCCGAGACGTCGTCGAATTCCGCGGCTCGATCGCGAGTCGACAGCCAGCTGTCCCTTCGACCTCCCACGTAAGTGACAGTCAGGTCTAGCTGGCTGTCAGCCAAGTTACAGTAGATAATAGAGAATTTGGCGTTTTCGGCTATGTGATTGCCGATGTGTCGATGTCGATATTATGAAGACTAAACGCGTGTTAAGAGTGCGCTTTACAATAAAACTTAAAAAGACGATCTAAACGTAAATTATAGCCTAAACCCCAAACACAAAGTTTGAGCGCCGGCTTCAGCGCAACAAAAAAGCGTGGTGCAAAAGTAATTGCGGATTTTCGAAATTTTGCACATTCCAATAAATCGCGATAACTCGTCCGAAATGGCGTCGACGACGAGATTTCGGGCATTTATAGGCGATGCGAGTCTTACCGTAGCGACAGCCGGGTGAACTCAGCTGTCAGTCAAGTCGACAACTAAAAGTCGATATTGACGATAAACGCAGCAAGTGTGTATTGCTGACACGACGACGACCACGTCAACGAAACAACAAAGCAAAGCCCAAGCCTAAACCTAAGCCTAAGCCTAAGCTCTATACTAATTACAGTAATACTAACGACGACAGTATTCTGGACAGTATCAGCCAATGGATTAGCCATACGGTAACTTCCGGTAGCCACTCGGTCACGCGACAGCCGGGTCAAGTCGGTTGTCACACCGCTCATATGTGATCAAGACGATATAACAACAAAGCAAAGTCTAAGCGTAAGCACTAAGCACTAAACACTAAGCACTAAGCAGTAGGCACTAAGCAGTAAGCACTAAGCGCAAAACCTAAGCCTAAGCCTAAAGGTAAGCGCAAGCCTAAGAGCTATATGTAAGTGACTGGACTCCGAGCGGTCTCAGGCGGGGGGTGGTGGGGGGGCAGGGGGGAATACGGCGGCATACGGTGGTCTACGGTAGCGTACGATAGCTTACGGTAGCCACCCAGTCACGTGACAGCCAGGTTAAGTCAGCTGTCACACCACTCAACTACAAGCCGATATTGCTGAATGATGGGTCGGTGTGTATGTGTGTGCATACATACGTGTCGCTAACATGAAAAGCTTAGCTGTGCAATGTGCGTTGATGCAAAAATAGTTGCGGTCTACAACATGCCAAAATTGGTCGATATTGCGAATTTCGTGAGCTATAAAAAAGCTGAAAATAGCACGTATGAGCGGATTACACTTTGTTTATTTCGTTTATCACTGATAGTGAATGCCCTTTCATTATGACGCTGATTTTTTTTCTTGCTGCCAGCAGCATTAATTATCTTAATCTCAAAAAATCTCAAGATGAACTACAGTTAAATCTAAATGAGTACACGTTTTAATAGCAGATGATTATAGCTTGTGGTTCAATAGTGCATAGTGTCGCTAAGAAAAAATAGCTAACATTAATAATGATTTTATTATCATTCAGGTTTTAAACTTACAATCTGCACTACTGGAAATGAAGTTATGGATCAACACATTCTGCATAGATAATCATATGGCAAGCTCTTGTCCTTACCCAACATCTTATCCTCTTAGTCGTACCTGATAGCATGTGTGATCAGATAAAGAACAGTTTCGATGCTGGAATTTGATATTATCATCTAAAATCCGACCACTGTCATGTTCCGGCTGCTGAATTCAGTTAGAAGAAATCATCTCCTGCTGAGCAATTTGGCCTACTCCCTCGCTAAATAACCCCTCCACTCTATTACTTTCGCTGTGTAGCTCGGTCCTTTGAATGCACTTATGACTAGTTCCGGTGATTTAACTCTCTACCTGTTCTCTTAGTCCTCTCACTCAATGCTTAGAGTTCTTTTTACATTTAGGACACTACCATGGGATGAAAGGAACTCGTCCACCTCAACGATGCGGACAGCATGTGAACGTCGGTTTCGAAATTTGTATGTAGTATACCTCTTAATTTCATTATATCCGCCAATCGGATGCGATAAACTTTGTACAACGCAGTGACTTGAGAATGGGAAAACAAGAATTTGGTATCGAAACTATTTCTTGCATGCATGGACGACATTGAATCTTCAAAATCTCCCAATAATTTCAAAGAAAGAGTTGAGAATACAGCAGAAATATGAAAAATACCTCCCCTTATCGCTCTAAAGAAAGGTGTAACTTTTCTAACAAGGCCATTTCATACAAATAATAGAGTTAAATTTGATTCTTCAAAAAAGGAATGATTGGTACTAAGGAGAATTCAATTTTTAAGCAATAAATTTTGGGTTCATTTGAGGTATGAGGGGACAAATGAGTATTTCACCCCATTCGCTGGACAAGAACTTTCAATAAGAGTATTAGGAATGGTTTGAAAACCTATATCACTGTCGATCGCAGTAATGGCTGGTTTTTCAAAATAAGCCTTTTTACAGCGCTATCAAATTTAAAATAAAATCGTGTTCAACATTGCCCATACAATTCAACTGTTGCTTCGCTGAAAACACGAAAACCACATGAATTTGTGCAGAAAATCTTTTAGTATCAGTGTCAGACGTTTAATCTGGAGTTTCTCTCAAAGCGGACAATTAATTCCTAATTGAATAACAAATATCGCGCTTTCATACGACTCCCTGGTGGGCCAGTCGATCCACGGCCGTTTCGATTCCACTGCATCTGCACTGCGTCATTCCCTTCGAATAACTAAAATATCCATGTGTCGTAGGTATGTTAGTCTTATTTTTTCTGCTACATTGTATAAAAGTGATGTATATAGAAAATAAGCACAGCGTGGGAACATGCCGAATTTTTCACCATCGAATGGTTATAATAGCCTAAAGAAGGAGCTTTACCTTCAGAGAGAAATACATGCGCAAAACACAAATGTGTTTTCGTTGAAGACGTTATAACAAAGACTCCTTAAAAGACGTCCACATACCGTGCTAACCAAAGATTTGAGCTCTCGAAAGATAGCTAACACTCATATGGAAATTCCTTCTCCAGTGAATGAGGTCGATCATTCACTTGCCCCCGGAAAACCGATATAAATCGGATTTTAATTCGTAACAACAAGCCTATAACATGGGTTCACTTATAAAAGTAAAGAGAATTTGAATCTGAATCCTATGATTGAAAGCAGACGTTTGTTTTTTCCGGCAACATAAAATTTTAAAGTCTTGGCAGTAGCGAATTTGCCGAATAGATTTTAAGCAGTGGTCCGGTATTTGAAGACTATCTAAAATAGTACATTCAAAAGAGTTTTTTTGAGCCATACTTGAAGACCAAGGCATTGAAAAAGTTCTGTGATGGAGCAAAGTTTCGCCAATACTGCTGTGGAATGACTCGTGTCATCCAGCTTTCGAATGGTTGAAAGCATTCCTATGGAAAATTCCTCTCCAGCGAATAGGCCACTTTTTCATTTGTTCCCTCTTAATCAGAAAACCAGAAAAACTTCTGAAAAGCAACCAAATATTGCACTAGTCAGATTTGTATGTGTTCAAATGGCACTAACAGTGCAGTAAAATGTCCTTGTTCAGCAATGATGTCGCTCGTTCAATTCTCCCCAGATAACTGAAAGAAATTCGAAATCAAATTAGCCACCACACGTATAACGCGCTATTACATGATGCATATCATCAATGTGAATCCATGTCCTGCCTAAATATGGGCCGGCAACAGCAGGCGTTAATATACGAACTTCACGTTTACCCTTCGTGCAAGTTAAACTACACTATAGATTCTTTGCACTCAGAATAAATTCAACAAACAAATACTCAGACAGGTGCTTTAACACATTATCGAATTTGGCAGAGCGTTATTCTAGCAAAGGATATTGTAGCGACTTGGAGAGATGATAATCACTTGAAGCACCATTTTGGCAGAACGATGGACGAATTAAACTATCCCACCCTAATTCTTCATTCTTTTGCGAAGTCAGACGCGCAATATTTGGGCGAGCGTTGTTCCGACGCGGTCTTGATGAGACTATCGCAGACAATTTTGACGAACTCTTGCAAGTACACGGTCAAGTTGTATCAATCGCCTTTGTGATTAAGCGACCTACGTATGTTGTGTTAGTTCGGTGGCAGAATGATTCAGCTAGAACGTTTAAAAGAAGTGCTCTAATCTCAAGTATAAACCAAGAAAAAATTTCAAACAATTACTTTCCCATATTCAGAATTTCGAGACTGCGAAATCACGGTAAACATAATTATTCACTTTTCTCAAATAATGTACAGTTATTATAGCCGACAATTATCATCGACACATAGGCAAAATGCAGAATCGTGTACAATAGACAAGCATGAGCAAAATAAATCATTTCTATGGCATGACACGTTCAAACAACTGTCAACCGATACTGGAAAGTGAAAAACGTACGAAGAATAATTAGTTTTTCTTAACTCCTTTCTTGTCACCTTCGACTCAGTATAAATCTTGTAATATTCATTATGTGTGTAACTTCCACGTCGCAATTGAGCTCTTTTCAGCAGGCTATTTTAGAACAACTTTTCTAACCCCTTAAGTCGCTTTCAAACCTTTCACATTCAATGAGCAAACCAGCAAAACGGCATTTTTTAGAAAGGAGACTTCGGCTCCTTTAAGGAACACTGTTTGGCGGGCAGACACGAACTTCAAAATACGTTTCAACATTGCTACAATGACACAATCCGAATTTCGGCTAGCGAGCCGGAAATATGTTAGGGCAAATTTGAAAACTGTAATTTTGAGAAAATGAACCACACCGAGCTAAAAATATTGTGATTGAACTGCGGTGAAAAACTGATTACAATGAGAAATTAATGAACAAGGTAAATACTGATAACCTAGTCAAAAAATTCGCCAAAAATAAGACGAAAATTATGTGTTAGCACAGCATATATACATACACAAAAGAAAAATTTATGAAGTCAACAATAAACTAGTCATAATAATCAGTAAACAACTCATAATGTATGGTAAGTACAACATAGCATATGTAGGCCGGATAATTATAGTGTCTGAACCCTTTCTAAACTTCTCCAGCGTCACTTAGCCCATTTCTGCTATTTCGAGAGTGGGCAAAGAAATAAAATGATGGCAACAAAATACCACAGTAATAATTGGTCAACATCAAAATACCACAACCGAGTTTTCTTCTAGTGGCTTTTGTTTATTCCACGACCGACTATCTATTAACCTCGGCATATTTTGCACAATTGAGTATAATCTTTTGTTTATCTGTTTCGAAGTGTTATTGATATTACTTACTGAATATTAACGAAGCATACAACAATACAGTTAGTGATGCAGAATCAATATACAATAATCGTAATGGCTAACGTTTTAGCGGGTCGCCTTTTTCAGAGCCTGAAGAAACCAAATTGATCCACAAACCAGGAAGCCAAAACCTTCATAAAAACATCATAAAACGTAATGAATGAATTTCAGATCGCATAGTAAAGCCCCATTTTACAGCACTCGCCGTTTTGATGTAGTGGGTCTATCAGTTATTTACTGGAAACCGGCCGCTTAATGTCAGTGCACCGGTTAACTGTGCCTAACTCAATCCGGTGGTGTCTGCCAGAGGTGTGATTAAGGTCATACGTGATCACGAATCGTGCATGCTCTTAGTTCCTATGTGTGCCAAGTGGGGCTTTTTTAACACAGCTGGAATAACCCAAACTAAGTATTCTTTTGAACGAACGAATAGTGGCTTACCCGTTTGGCAAGTGGATTGATCTTCGAACGCCTCGCAAATGATTAGGTAAATTGCAGCAGATCTCATGTAGGCGCCGTCTCTGCCGTTTGGGCAAACTCTGCAGTCATTCGTTTCGCAGAGGTGGTCATACAGTTTGTTGCGCACTAGTTGGAGCTATAGTGTCTTTGGGACCAATTCAGCTATTGCTAGCGAATTTTCCAAGCCTTCTGTTTTTTAGGCTGCGTTTAATGGCAGTACTTACTTCGTAATAAAAAAAGGCAGGACAAAAGAAGACCTATTTGCGTCAGACCCGTCGTTTGGGATAAAGTACATCTTTTGAATTCAACCTGAGAAGCTTCTACCTTATCGTAGGCATTGGAGATGGCTATTGTTCGCGATAAGCTTAGAGATTCTACCTTGTGTTCTTTTCCTGTGCACACAACGGCCGCTGTTCAAGACAAGTTTTTCAGAAGCGCGCATTTTATGTGTGACAGATGAGATAATAGGTTATAGAGCAAAGCGTATTTGTTACTTAGTTTTCGGTACCTTTTTGTGTTGTAGGAGTTTTTGGACAGGTTGAGCTGAATGTTTGAAAGTGAGAGCCAATTTTTCTTCGGTTTCTCACGGGTAAACTTCTTGTTCTCTGACTGACTATTCAACAACTTAGAACATTTGCTTATCTCCTCTTGGGCTGAGCAGACAACAAGACCACCAGCTATCAACCTACGGAGAGTTAAGGCCTGAGCTCTATTATTTTAACACTTTAGAAGCTGCGCTGTGATTTACTGGGAAATTTGATAAGACTATGATCAAATCACTGTAGTACTGCAATGGAATGCATTACAAGTAGACATGGAGTGACCCTATTAGCAATGATAGAATGCTTACGGAAATATCTGAAAAATTGAACCACTGAATTGGCAAATTAGGAAGTAGAACTCAGAACATCAATGCGTAAAGCACATCTCACCTTATGAATCAATCTTACACTTCCGCAAATCACATTTGCAACTTTCATCACTATGCATCGTTAAGATGAATATCGTTCAGGAAATACACTAAACTGAAGGATAGACAGTCGCAATTTTGGTGAGGATAGGGAACTACGAAAGTAATCGGATATAGAGGATAAAGACTAAGTGACATGATTTGATTTGTTACTGGCTCTAAGAACACGTTTGCATCAAGGCCAAAACACATGTATTGGGCTGTACAAGAGCTAATAACAGACTACATGACATTTGGCCTAAATAATAATCATTGCATATATTGAAATTTGAGATAGCATGTGGCGCTGTGGCTAGAGGTGCTCTGCGTCGCACACGAGGTCGATGGTTCGATCTCGCGCTTACGGCTCATCAAGCCATCCATCCCTCTGGGGTTGGTAAATTGTTACCAGACTGGTCTCACACTTGTTTGGGAGGATAAGCAGCATTGACTCGGTTCAGCGCGAGGCCACCGCGAGTCATTGTTGAGGCCAGATATGCATTCAATCACCTCAAACGAAATCAAAAATTGAAGACGAATGCATGGCGCATCCCTTAGGTGTTGATCAACGCCGAGAGCTTTATTATTCATCCTTTTATGAAAGAAGGACTTCATAGTGAGCTGTATGAGCAAAAAAAGGATTACGTTTCACACTCAGAGATTTCTTCTCACCTAAGAGTTATACATGAACATGAAATGCATGAAAGTGTAGAGAGAATTATGGAGTGTCAGAGCAACGCGAGAAACCTGAAATCTTCCTTGAAAGAAAAGAATCTTATCTTTTAAAGGAAACCGCCCACCTCCTGTGGAAATGAAATGTTCTGTCCGCAAGGGGTTAACTAGAGTTATTTCTTTGTTTCGAGAAAAAGTCTTAGTCTGGTAGAATGTCTCAAGTCTTTCATGAGGTCTGGTATGGCATTTCGGTGGAATACCTACGTTTCGACATTCTTGCATACCTCATTAGTACCACCTCCTCTACGAATCACCTCTGCTATTGTCAGTGTTTGGCGCCGAAGATGTTACACTCTACCATACGTGATAAGACTACTTGATATTGTGTTCTTTTAGAGTGATTGATTGTCGACTGCATGCGTACGGCTGTTACGGAGCATTTGTAACAATACCTTTCAATCGACTATTTTAAGAGGTCCCACAAAAATTCAGTATAGTCTAAATATTCTAAGTTTCTTGTATTGTTTTGATGCTCCATGTTTTTGTATACATTCAGCAATGTTGGTGGTGCAGGAAACTCTAACTAGGAGAAAAGCCGCTAGTTTGTTAGAAGTGATGCCGCGCACTGCATGCGATGTCAGTTCATCAATGACCCTCTTAAGGTTCTCAAACATTTCACGTGCTGCTTCGGCTCCTACTTGAGGATTTTGTCTCAAATATTGAGCTAGAAGAGTTTCTTTAAAATTTTGGAGACAGTCGAGCTAAAAGGTTTCCTAAGGCGTTCGTTGATTAGTGACAAGCGCAGGTTTACAGGGATTTGAGCTGACACCTTACTTATTATCTTGCTTATTGATACATCACATCTTTAAGCAGTGCACTATCCTGCCCTCCTATAAAAGATCAAGGATTTGAATGTATGTCGAACGCAGAAATAGTTGTTTTACTGTGGGTATTAATACATATTCTCCATAGACTTTGTAGGATATTCCTGCACGATATTTGTATTCGAACTCGACACGCATTACTCGTATTGTGATCGAACCTGATATTGGATGGGCTGCATCATTTATCTGTACTAAAAAGAAACTCAGAGAGTAAGGTGGCTCTTTATTTTCGTGCGGGAAGCTTTATTCTCCTGCTCAACTATTTGAGGGCCTATGGTCCCGGAAAGCGCAAGTATAATTCCTTTGCTCATGGTATGGATCCAGATCGAAAAAAATGCATGCTCTGCTCGTTGTCGGTAGTCCATCCATCGAGCAAAAAAGGAAATTTTTTTTCAACGCCTTTCACTCTATAAATAATCTAATAATGTTGAAATTAAGAAAAATTCTCTCATTTGACCGTTTTTTAGCAGCGATATGATGTTATAATTAGATGCAATACGGTTTTTTGCGGTTATGAAAGAATAAATGAAAAAGCGATCTCATTCGCTGGAGAGCAACTTTTTATAGGAGCCATAGTAACTACTCGGAAGCTGAGACTTCAGGCTACAGCCCCACATCGACGGTTTTCGAAAAAGCCTTTTTTAATGTTGCTAGAGAGGAGGTTTCTTGCGTTGCAGAAGCGCATACTTCTCGTAGGACAGAGCTTTTTCTTTGGACTATTAGTGATCATTTGCTAGCGTAATCGTTTCTGATTCCATCATTGCGCTTAAAATCTAAAAAGACGTTTCTCTCCAGCGCAGCAGGTAATATAAGTTGAATCCGCATTTGTGAGCAAGTGGATCTTTGACCAATTCACGTGCCCTCTCCTGAGGAGGCCAAGTTTGATGACGTGATGATCATCGATTTTTCTGGCATATGAACGCGTAGACAAATATCGCGTCAAAAGTTCACGTGGCAGCGACACACACAGGCATGTTAATTGACTAAAGATTCCCTTGCTCACACATACGAAGTCAACTTATTTTACCTGCTGCGTTGCAGAGAGACGGTCTTTTTAGGTTTTAAGCACAGCGTTAGAATCAGAAACGATTATGCTATCAAATGACCACTAATTTCCAATGGAAAAACTCTGTCAGGCGAGAAAATGCGCGTCTGCTACGCAAGAAATCTCCACCTGTAACACCGTAAAAATGGCTTTCTCGAAAACCAGCGACGTAAGGCCGTAGTCTGAAGTCTCAACTTCCGAATGGTCACTGACACTGTCAAAGTTCCTCCTGCAAATGAGATCGATTATCTTTCCTTACCTCATATCCGAATAGTGTCTGCAGAACTTTGAACCTCAAACGGGAATCGAACCTGTATCTCACCTTTTCAGAAATGTGTGCTAACATATCACAGTAAAAAGGCTTTCGTTCTGCTACCATTCTCTCTACAACGAAGGTATTGATCTGTCAGTTAGCGAAATCAGTGTTCAGTGCCGATATATGCTCGCCAGGCCAAACCGCTCACTGATGGTTGTTGATAGATCGATGCCTTCTATCGCAAAAAGAGTGGTTACATAACAGGAGCCGCGGTAGGGCAATAGATTAGCACACGCCCTCGCAAAGAGTAAGATGCGGGTTCAGTTTTACTGCGAGGACAAAAGTTCTGCTTATCACTCAAAATCACTGAATAAGGCTGCGTTTTTTTTTAGAAGTTAGAAATGCCTGATAACATTGACTTATATCCATTTATGTGTTATTTGCTGTCAATTCCTGCTAGTCCAAACAATTCGTCATTTTCAATAATTAGAAAAGCTCTCTTCGAAGGAGGCTCTTGTCTTACAACGAAATCCTTGCTAATTATCACAGAAACTGAAGTAAGTTCAACTTGTTTAGTTTAGTTTCCCATTTCTGAGCTGAATTTGTTAACTGGTTCTCAACTTTTGATTATTGATATATACTTTCTCTTCACATCTTTTCTTTTCTTTTCTGGATTTCCCACAACATCGTGATTCAGACATGTTCATCTTTATCGTTATAGCCTCTCTTTGTATTGTTAAAATTTTGTCGTATATACATGCCGATATTCTGAACGGCAGCCTCTCCGTACTCGTCCTACCTGGCGCTGCCGTACCAGGGGCTCTTTCGGGGTCAGGGGAATGAGGCCCATATTTGTTACTCTTTTTGGCATTTTTAATACCCAACGTGTAGCTTGCCAGGCTCTAAACGTGGGGGCTGGGTACTCACGAGTAGCTTGCCAGTCTCTCTCGGAGGAGCGGGAGGAGCTTATTTGTTGGAGGCGACTCCTAACGGCCTCCCATGTACTTCCCAGCCGCTTGATTGCAGGCTTTTGGCCGACTTGACTCGTAGAAATAGAGTTTTGTCAAGTCGGCACTGCAGAAGCAAGGAGCTCGTCCCCTGAATCCACCTGCGTCTCTGGGAAGCACACGGTCGCTTTTGGTTCGCGTTTTATTCCCCTATCCACCACCTGGAGAAGCGCCACGTGCCCTCGCGACTAACTGGGGGGGGGGGGATCCCTCAAAGAGGGAGGTACGAAGAGACGCTTGTCTCCGCAGACACTCGAGCTGATACGTCAACGTGGAATCGCACGAACCGCAGGCAACCGAAACCTTACGTCCGAACTTGCGAAACGATGCAGAGAAGCGATAAAAGAAGACCTTAAAGAGAGAAGAGCAGCAGTTATGGCAGAAGCTGGAGAAGCTGGGAAGAGCATTCGCAAAGCCCAGCGAGGCTTCGCCAACTATAAGACCAAGTTGATTGCACTCCGATACCCTGACGGGACACTTACAGCTTCCAGAAGGGCTATGGAGAAAATCATCCACCAGTAGTACTCGGATCTCTTCGCTAGCCATGTTCTCTTACCGTCATATAAATTGAAAGAGGACGAATATGTCGTTCCACCGGTCCTTCCTTCCAAAATCCGACATGCTATATCGTCGGTGAAAAACAGAACAACACCCGGTCCAGACAGAATTAGACCAGAACACCTGAAGAACCTGCCGCCAGTTCTCATCAACACCCTGGCTCGGCTCTTCACTCGCTACCTGTCAGAATGCAAGGTCCCTATTCAATGGAAAACCAGTAAGACCGTATTGTTGTTCAAAAAGGGAGACCTTCACGACATAGGCAATTATCGCCCAATCTGCTTGCTGTCCGTTGTCTATAAACTCTTTACTCGAGTCATCCTGAACAGGATTGACAGAACACTGGACGAAGGACAGCCATGCGAACAAGCAGGGTTCAGAAAAGGATTGAGTACCATGGACCACGTCCACACGATCACAAGACTCATTGAAGTTTCGCGAGAGTACAAACAACCACTCTGTCTCACTTTTATCGATCTGAAAAAAGCCTTTGATTCAGTGGAAACAGAAGCGGTTGTAGAGGCTCTGAATATCCAGGGCGTCCCTACTCGGTACATAATGATCCTTCGTGAGCTTTATAAAGATTTCACGACCAGAATATCTCCACTCTACAACAATATCACCATTGACGTAAGAAAAGGGGTTCGACAAGGCGATACAATATCGCCAAAACTATTCACTGCCACCCTACAAAACGTCATGCGAACATTAGAATGGGACGAAATGGGAGTGAAAATTGACGGTCGACAATTAAACCATCTTCGCTTTGCTGACGATATCGTTCTCATAACACAAAACATCAGCCAAGCGGAACGAATGTTGACTGATTTCGATAACGCCTGTGGAAAGATCGGTCTTCAACTGAATCTAACGAAAACAATGTTCATGAGGAACGGATGGGTTTCTAATGCCCCATTCACGCTCAACGGAACGACAATTTCCGAATGCTCCAGTTACATCTATTTACGTCGTGAAATCAACATGATGAACGACCTAGCCCCAGAGTTGAGCAGGAGGAAACGAGCGGCTTGGGGAACGTTTAAGAGCATCGAAGATGTAGTGAAGAGGACAAAGAACATCCGACTCCGTGCCCACCTTTTCGACTCGAAAATTATCCCTGCCCTAACGTATGCAGCAGAAACCTGGTCGCTACGTAAGCAGGATGAAAGATCACTTGCCGTTATCGAACGCGCAGTCGAAAGGTTTATGCTAGGAGTATCTCGTATTTCGCAAATGAGACAAAGGATCCGAACTTCAGACCTACGTCAACGATCGAAAATCAGAGACGCCGTTCTACACGCCAGGATATCGAAAATAAGGTGGGCCGGACACGTGATGCGCTTCAACGACAACCGATGGACGAGAGCCGATACCGACTGGATTCCTCGGGACGTCAAGCGCTCTAAAGGAAGACCACTGACCCGTTGGTCCGATTTCTTCACGAAAGCGATGGAAGAAAGATATGATGCTCAGCGAATTCCTAGAGCAAGGAGGACCCACTGGGCTACTCTTGCACGCGATAGGGGAAAATGGAAGAGTTGCTGGTACCCGCTCGAGTCACTCGACGATCAACGGGACGACAGGTGATACAGGTGATACAGGTGATTCTGAACTGCTGGATGAACCGTTACGGGTCTGGGGTCAGAAAGCATATCGTCCATTGAAAACAAATCTTTGCAGTGTAAAACAAGTAAGCGTTTGTATGATTTTTTTCGTTTATGCCCATTTCATTGAAGTAAGGCGAGATTTATTTTATGGGATGTTGCTGCCTTATTGATTGCAAATAGAACTCACTACTTGTGGATGGTCCTACCAGTTTAATTGTGAATGACCTCGTAATATTATGTCGTTCCATGAGTTTTGGTACTAGAGCAATAAAAACCAAGGTTATAATTAGAATTGCATGTTTTTGGTATCGTTCAATTGCTCATTTTCTTTCAAACATTTTGGTACACGATTTGCCTATACTTGCTTCAAGATGAAGCTGTCCTGGGAACAAATTCGCTTGCTACTAATGTACGATTGGCGCATAGGGGAAAATGCTAGTTAAGAGGCGCGCAAAATTAATGGAGCTTTCCGTGGACGGCACAAGCGCAGCTAATACTCCAGGCTGTTATCTCCAGCTTTAAACTTCGCAAACCACTTTCTACCCGTCCTTTGTGCAACTGTGTCATCGCGCCAAGCCCCATTACTCTTGCGCGTCGCTTCACCAGCATTTTCACCTACGCGCTATTCGTGCATGAGTGGCAAGAGATTTTGTTCCCAAGACAGCTTCATATTAAAGCAAGTATTGTCAAATTGTATAATAAAATGTTCGCTTGAAAATACGCATTTTCACCCTATAAAAGACCATGCAGTTTTCATTAATTTTGGGTAGTAAATTTGTGTTTATTTCTTGAGTGCCAAAACTTGCAGAACGAACCAACGCATTGAGTGCTGCTCAGAAACTCGATGCAGACTGTAGTTAAAACCTCGTTTCACACTTATCAGAGATACACGCTACCACTGCATCAAGGCGGCCAGCGCTTTACTACCACTCGTTTTTCGATATAATCTGTTGTACTGTCAACAATTAACCCTTAACAGGATTGGTTGAATAGGTACACGTCGTCTTCAAACTAATTTGAATTGACAGCTCTTTATACATGTATATTTTATAAGAATGATAGCTATGTCAGTTTATATCGAAGACCGAGTTGTAGCAGAGTAGTGGCCTCAGTGGTGTAGTGGTGGCCCGCGCCACTGCTATATCTGGAACCTAGGTTCGACTCTCATATGGAGTCGATTTTTAGCAGGACACTTAATAGTTTTGGATGCATATTAATAAAATCGTACATTTTTCTTCTTTTCTTTATCACTTTATTTGATCCGTATTATAACTTTGTTTTTCCACTGTGCGTCAAAGACGTCTCTTTGAAATCTCGAAAATGATTAGGATGAGAAATTTCGCAGAGCATTCGTTATTGATTGCCGGTAACCGTTGGAGGAAGGAAGATCAACCTTTCGTCAAGCCGCGCTGAGCATCACTGGCCACTCGGCCGCATGCCCCCATAGCATCACACTAGTATTAGAAAATAGTTAAAAATGAATTTATTTGGAATACTTTGAAATCCCCGTAGGTCGCAGTTTTAGGGAAGACAGAACATCGACGATTCGACATCTTTGGTGAGAAAGAATACGAATACAGACGGATGGAGTGAGGATGAATTTTAGAGCTTTTATCAATACATTCCAGTTTCTGTTGTTATCAGCAATTCTCATAATATTAATACTTCTGTCTATATTATATTCACTAGAGTATCTCATACAATTTGTGCATGATAAGGGTGGCTTGATATCTTCAGTAGTTTACTTTCTTTGGTATTTTGTTAGTGAAGTGACTGATTATGATCTTCTAAATAGGTACGAAATTGATAACAACCTGAAACATCTGTACTCTGTAATTTCTTTGTCCTTCTGCTCTTGTTTAACTTATTTAGGTAGAGAAATCTCTGTGTTTGAAAGCCTACCAGAATAGGATGATTTTGTTTGGCTCCCGTCCTTCACACCATTGCCTTTATACTTTCCATTAAATTGTTTTCTTTTGATATATGAAAATCGAGAAAACTTATTTTTATTAGATGGAGCGAGGTTGGTAATTTAGTCGTAGTAATTCGGCTGACGTTCCGGCGGCCCGCCTTCTTCAAAGCCTGGGCGTATGTAGTCTTAGTCTATTTGAATGTGCAAAGGCAAAGCTGTAAAGGACGGGAACCAGACAATAATTCAAATAGACCAATACTACATACGCCCAGTCTCTGAAGAAGGCGGGTCGCCGAAACGTTAGCCGAATATTACGATTAATTTACCAACCTTGCGTCAGCTAATCAAGGGAAGTTCTCTCGATTTTCGTATATCAATCAGTTATGCCGAGATTTATAGAAAGTCGAACTTTTGATTTGTTTTCTTTTGATTGATAGACATAAATCTCCTCTTCATTTCGAATTGTTCATGATTTTAGTTTCATATAGCTGAAATTTTTGCCAATTCAATGGAAGCCCTCGACCCTTTCAGGAGCGTAGTACCACGGCTCTACATCTCTAACTGACAACCCTGGACGGTCTGCTTTACCTCACCATCTCCAGCCTTCAGCGTGCTGCGTCTAACGATGGCACACTTCTGTGTCTAACAGTGGCAAGCTGTTGCGTATAATAATGCTGGCTGCTACGTCTAATAGTGGAACGCTGGGGGTTACAGATGCAGGGTTGGTATAGCGGAGCGGACTCTTAGAGTTGAAGTTGAAGTTGAACGGATAGATGAAAGTAGCCGTAACACTCTTGTCTTCATCAGTTCATCTCGAATTTATCCCAACCTTCTTTTATAGTAAGACGTTTTTGGCTGTAACACTCGCACAACACCATATCGTTCAGTTTTGTGTAGATCACTTTCTCAATACGTAGGTATCTCTGTGTAAATTACTCACTATTCTTTGCTTTCTCACTCGCATTCTTATAGACGCCGATTTCTACTGCGTGTCCGTGAAGTTGAAAATTGCGCTTCGAGCTTCTCCATGCCGGTGTCTATGTTTGTGGCTACCAAACTTTGAAACGTTATGAACGTTTCTACGGTAAGCATCTCTTTTCAATAATACGACATGTATTTTCAACTACTTCATACTATTGAAAGGGCATTGGCCTTGTGGTAAGTGAGACAGTTAATGAGAAAGCAAGGTGCTGAGTTTGACGCTGTCCCGTGTCTGGCCGTCTGCTTACTTTCCCACGAGACGCGGCGCCGCAATTACAGTAACTTAGTGAAAGTTTACGTCACGTGATGCCAATCAAAATGACTCTTAGGCACTTTGAAGGGTGAGCTCGGCTACCTTTATGATTGCAAAGAGCTGTCTCCAACCAGTATTCACTTTTCACCCTCTAGAATGTTTTCACGGCAACACGGTCTTGGGAATTACTGCGTTTCAATTGCTAACTAGCTCCAAATCTTGTCGGTGTCAGTTTATTGATATCAAATTAGTTTGGAGGATTGCACCTAGCAAGCTTACACATCGGTAGACCATATACAAGTCAATAGTCCAGATATGCATCCAACTACGTCTACAACGCTAGATGAAGTCGGGTTAATCGTTTATCACACAGGAATCGATCAACGCCAAATATCTTTCTATACTTCTATCGTTATGGTCAATAAATGGCTTGTTTCCTTATTAGGATTGCGATCTGTTTTTGAATACTAAGCCGCGTTGTATTAGATATTCTACTGGAAGTTCATCCCACCTCAAAGATCACTCAAACTGCGAAAGAGTTTGAAAGCCTCAATAGGTAATCTAGTTAGGTAATTCATATTAACTCAAGTGTAGCTCGACACTCAACTACGAATCCCCAACATCTTAGTATTAACTCTACATCTAGGATGCTATTAAAGTCGTCTGAAAAAGCGGTGTTCACTAAGCACTTTCTTTGCTCAACTCTGTTTAATGGATATTTCAACGGTGCAAAAACTGAGGTTATTCCAAGTTCTACAAATCAGAGCAATGGATGACAATATCTGGAGAGTATTCTAAATAATTAATTCCTCAGTTTAACTGCTTTTTAGCACTGGTGTAGTGTTATGAAATACATCTGGAGTATTGAGTGATATGCAAAACAATTAAATCTGCACCGGGAGTCCGTGCTACCACTATACCACCGAGGCACTGCTTTGCTACCACTCTCTCTTCATATAAACAAGGGTAGCTATCCAAACTCTCTAAGGGTTGGTTGCTGACAACTACATTAAGATATTGAAGGAGTGGTAGCAAAGCAGAGGCCTTTGTGGCAATATTGGTTGCACATACTCCCACTATGGGTAGAACACGAGTTCAAATCCCGGCTAAATTCGAAAATTTTGCATACCATGCAATACTCTTAGACATCTGGAGTTGTTTTTATGGATTTGAGTATTTTTTTCACAATATAATGCTTTAGTTTTCTTTGAATGATGCTGTTTCTACATTTTTTGCGGGCATAATTTTTATGAACTAAATTAGCATACATGTTCTGAATCTTTCTAGCCCATCGAGCTATTTCTCCAAGGAGGTGATCTCGTTGAAAGTGTCAGTAACTCTGAGGATCTTCTGCTGCTCATCATTTCTAAGCAAGAACTGAGTCAATTTGTACATCTATGTTCTAGATCACTCCCTTTCAATTTTGAATCATCTTGATTTATTTTTCTCATAAATCAAATTTGCGTTTTTTTTTTGCTTCGTTATGACACTCGAGATTTTAGGAGGCTAGAACATCATGAATTTATTGCTATCGAGAGCTGACTTGAGTGGGACCTTGATATCGCTTCCATATTGTTGATAAACCAAGGCGGAAGCAATTCGAAGCTATGCTGTGTTTATTGTAGATCTAAGACGGTTTGTTCATCATCATCAATGTTCCCTTGAAGCAACTTGAACTGCTTTTGAGTGCGAAGTACTACAGTAGACTTCATTTATGCTCAAACTTCGTCGTGCGTGAATTTACACTCATATATGGTGCACACTGAGCCAGCGTGAGTCGGTATCGACTCATCCTCTTTGCGGTCGTTTATTATCTCCATTGGAGGATTTCCTGTTTTACTCTTTCTGTTCGATCGGTAACTCTAGCTCATAATGTTTTCATAAAAAAATTATAGTAAGTGTTGAAGGGATATGCTTAGGTGAATTGTGGTGTGACTGTGCCCGCTTTGAAGAATTTTGATTCATAGAATAGCTAAGCAATCATTACTGTGCTTGTAGAAAAGGTCTTTTTTCCAACTCCGAGTGTCGTAGTGTTAGAAACATCTCGCTCAGTTAGTCGCCTTGATGGTTTGTGGTATCACTTGTTCCAAGTGTAAGAGAAATGGGATTTCAGGCAGTGACTGGGGTTGAAAGTTGGCGTAACACTCAATACATCTAGATGTATGCTTATGATACTCAAGTTCCCACCATGGTTCTTTTCGGTTATTTGGAAGCAAATGAAGAAACAACCCTTTCGCCGAACAAGAAATTTGTATAAGAATGTCAGCAATCATTCGAAAGCTCAAATTTCTGGATAGTGCGCTACGTGGCAGATTTGCGGAAAAGTCTGTTTATAACGCTTGAGCAAGAGGAAAACAGGATCTTTCCTAGAGTTCTGCCGCATTTTTGGTACTGTCCTATCATGGAGGCGCCACTTGAAGCTTTTGGTAAAACCGTAGTCTTTGCTAATATCTAACAAGTGTATGATTATGTGATAGTTTAAATAAAGTGAATTTTCAAAAGTTTATTTCAGTTCTCATTTTGCTTGTTTTTGACGCCATTCGAGTTAAAATGGGATTTTGTTTCACATTCGAAGATTTCTCGCCTGATTATAGCTTTCTTGTAACGACATTTCAACCAGTAGATAGAGCAGATTATTTTAATTAGAGAAATGCGTTTGATCTTTGGAAAAAACTTCTTAGAGTTCTGCAAATCACACTCTGGCCTACTACAAGTGCTCACTGAGAGTGAAACCCAATATTCTTTCGGTCGTTATAAAGCTCGAAGAAGTTTTTTCCGAAAACCAAATATACCTTTATAATCGGAAAGATTTTTTCTATTCAACAATCAAAAGTTCATTACGGAAAAACTTTTATCCAATGAGAAATCCTCGAATGAGAGACAAAATCATATTTTTACTGGTACGGCGCCAAAAATAAGCTATTTGAGAAAAAAAAACATGCCATTAGAATACGCTTGATTTTAACTATCGAGAAACTACAGAAGCGTTTTGCAAAAGCAAAAAATACATTTTCACCGAAGGCCTCAATTGGCGCCGCGTTTTTAAACATCCCTTTTTAGAATCCTACCAAATTTTCAACCATCATATTTTACTATGGAAACCAGATAATGCTGTTGTCAAATGTATTTATTCGTACTTTCTAAGCGTATAATTCAAAATTAGTATCAATTAAACTTAAGCCTAAGCCAAAATGAGGCAGGATTCTAGAAGAGATCCGGAAAGCATTTCACCCTCGCAGGACACAGATCTTCATTTAGACTGTCGGTAACTATTCCATAGCGTAAGTATCGCTAGAGGCATGGAAAGCTGTCGGCGGTTTCAGAACGGCAATCTCAGTTTGATCCTTAATGCTTTGAATATCGAAGTAAAAAAACAGTACCTCTGCACACCTCTTCAACTCGATGCAAATTCTCTCGTTCCAGTATTATGGAATTCTGAATTGTGGAGCACACAGGAACTTCTTTTTCAGTGAACTTGTATTTCAAACACCAAAGTAATTGTCCAAGACTCTCTAGCAAAGAGCAATTGTTTTTAAAAATGCATAGTTGTAAAGTACCGGCGCGCCGATTGCGTGAGATTCTGAGATTTCAAACTCATTTTTTAGTTTTACGATTCAAATTGCAAAGATAGCCAAATTGGAAATAACTACTCAGGAAAGTTAAACATAGCCTTTGAGAGGGAGAAAAAAGTTAATTATGTTCTTAACTTTTCAAGTACTTTAATTGTCTGAAAATTAGCCAGTGTTGCGGGGAAGCCAGTTTCGTGCATTATGTGTCATTATTCCTATTCATTTCCTTGCGTTCTTCCTTCACAGGGGTCTTTGAACATGACACGTGTTGCCTCTGTTGTTGCTTAACTCTTTCACACCGGCCGTTGATAGGAAGCGACGTCGCGGTGGTCGCTCACATGGCAGTTGGCGAAGCCGACCTTGCGGATAAAATGACAAAAGAGTAAAGCTCTCGGCGTTGATCAACAACTGAGGGATGCACCATGCATTCGTCTTCAATTTCTAATTTCTTTCAGGTGACTAAATGCATTTCTGGCCTTTACAATCTCTCTTGATGGCCTCCCGCTGGACCGTCCGAGTCAGTGCTGCTTGTCCTCGCAGACAAGTTTGAGACCAGTCTGGCGCCAATTTACCGACCCCCGAGGGATGGATGGCTTGTTGGACCATGAGCGCGAGATAGAACCATTGACCTCGCCTGCGATGCAGGACCTTGCGGATAGAGCACTTATTTTCACAATGTTATAGTTTCGTTATGAATTCGGACTTTCATCGTTGCTAGAGGGGATTTATACTCAGCAAATGGTAGAATCAGGTGAGAGATACTTCATAGGGCTATTTTCGTTGAAACATGCCAAAGCCATCGCGAAATAATTCTCGTAAAATATTGATACTGCACATTTCATACGATACCACATCATCGACTATCTAGAATAACTTTTCATTATTAGTGTACTTTGATTCTTGAGCCCTCTATGGAGTCGCGCCCTAAGGATAATACTTTTAAATATCCACTTATGCTCAACTATTGTTCACCACCAACCCAACCTGGAAGCAACGCCTGTTTTCTCTAAAACCTTGGGTTTTTGAGTGAAAGACCATATGCTTGCGGAAAAGTAGTACTTTAAATTGTTACTGAGCATTTCTATACTATTTCATTGGTATAGATCTTACTCTCATTTTATTGGTATAGATTTCTTCATTACTATTTGAGCCAACATGTCATGTGGTGTGGTAATGGGCTCTTGCACAGCCCGATACACGTGTTTCGACCTTAAAGTCTCGTTAGTCGGTCAGAACCCGTCGTGTTTCAATCTTTTTTAGCCAATCCTCTGTGGGTGCTTTAGTTCCTACACTGTCAGGTATCGAGGACGAACGCTTAACACTGTAAGTCAAGTGAAAATATCACCAAACCCAAAGTGTTCTACACTCTATTGCTCTTCGGCTGCTATTTTTATCATATTATACATTTATTTCGAGTGTTTTATTGAGACCACGCTCGAATTTCAATAGATGTCTTTATTATTTTTTTACCCATGGCCGCAAATTGAATAGTCAAACGATCCAGTAAGTTATCATTCTGTACTTCTGAAATTGAGGAGCACAATATGAGCCTTCATGTTTTGATCTCTCATGGACTTTACAGCTTCAAACTCCCCTAATTCACACAATAGCCAAGAGTTGTCACAGTGCTTGAGTATTAGAAAATAATGAATAGTTTGTCAAGGAAGGTGATGCTCACGACATGCCATGTCACCTCACTGACAACTTTCAATGATTTTTGAATTATAAGTTCACTTCACGAGGTGGAATTTTTATAGCCTTGTAGAACAATTCAATGCTATTTTTCTACGATGTGTGTATTTTTGTTGTCTACTATTCTGAAATAAGAACGTTCTTTGTCGTGAAAAATAAGTGTAAAAAAGCTCTCCCACTGATGATCTACCTGTCTTTTATAAAGATGAACTTTTGTAGGAATCAGTATCTCGTTGATATATTACCAGAAAATCCGCTATGAAGTTGAAACAACGCGCTTTGAAAGCAAAATGTTGTCTTCATTCCGTTACTAGAACGTAATATGGAAGTCTTTCCATAGAGTAAACCCAGCACTATAATCTCCTATTTTCGAGCTATTAGATGACTACTCAAAATCTAGTGAGAAAGCTCCTTCCCGTGAAAAAGCCAAAAAAAAAAACGCATTTGCATCCCACAAAATACGACTGCATTCTGCGCAATTCGTAATGAAAAACCGGAGTTTTCAAGAACTGTGCGTATTTTTTTATACCTTTCGTTCCGAGTGTTCTCTTAAGACCACGCTAAAATTTCGATATACGTGATAATGATTTTTTGAGCCACGCATGTGACCTGTTATAGGGTAATTTATGGAACCTGATGCACGTGTTTTGACCTTGACGTCTCATCAGTGAGAAGGTAACTTACCCTCTTTCTTCCTTAGCCAGTCCTCTCGGGAGTGCCCAACCCCTCATATAGAGTTGGCAAAGACGAACATTTTTCACGCTCCACTATGTGAGAATGTCACAAAATGGGCAGTGTTGTACACTCTATTGCTTTTCGTGGTATCGTTAACATATTGTACCTTTCGTTTCGAGTGTTTGTGAGAAGTGAGAAAGACGAAGGGTACCGCCCGATTAATGAGACTGTCAAGATCGAAACACGTGTATTGAGATCTATTCAAAAAAAATCATTATCAGGCATATTTTTTCATGCGAAGGAATTGTTTGGAATTGAGAGTTTACTAATAACACCAAAAAATCCATTGTGAAGTTGGAAGAAATCAACTTCTATTTCAAAACCTTATCCTTTTTCTTTAGTGAAACGTAATATGAAGGTTCTTTCACAAGCCAAGCTCAATGTCAAAATCGACATCTCTCAGGCTTCGGTTGACAGAAAAACATAGACCAAGAAACTACCACCTTATATAAGAGTTGGAGGAATGTTTGTTTCCAGAAGGATGTGGTTTTCTCGGTGAAATATAGAGATTTTTCATTACTGGACGTTGTTTTGCTAGAAGCATTCCTATAGAAACTTTTTAAATGATAATTAATCATTTTATGATGATGATGTTTCCTCAAGACCCCAGTTTGCTACTGAAATTCTCTCAAAACCATTCCGAGGTGTGCCCATACAAATTCGCGGGCATGCGACACCGTCATTACAGTAGCTCAATAAGTTGCGATGTCGCTCGGCGTGCTACAAAATGTAGCACGTTAGCACGAAATTGTTAGGAATCTTGTCTTTTTTATGAATTTCATAGAATGCTGGCCAAGACACTTTCCTTACAGTCTTAGAGGTAACCCGATTAACGTGTTCCTAGGTGTTCAGTTGATCCATCGGAAGAGTTTTACGGAAAGGGTCGAAATAGCGTTTTGCCTCGTTTTGCCTGTGGCCTTGCTTTCTGATACACTGCATCACTAACCACTGCGCTGCCACGACACTCCTGTATTATCTGTTAACTATGTAAAAATGATGTTTGACCAGTGAACTTTATTTCCAGTCTCAATGATGAGTCAATGTTTGGAGTAAGTTTTAGTCACGCCCTTTTTTCGTCGTGTTTAGGAGTTAAAAATGCCTCAACAGTGTGAGAGAATACATATAGGAACCTAGAGGATTTTGAAAAAACAAAGTCATCAAAAGCTCAGTAAACGGGCGGGCGTAATTATTTGCTACAGCCATTCGCGTTGGTATGAGTTGATATCGACTCATAATGAGTGCTGGGAAAGAGTAGGTGTAAATAGATGCGTCATCCATACGGGTTTAAGGGTTAGACTCTATGTGTCCATATCCAATCTAATTTGCACCCAATTTTTGCTTTGTTTTTGGGCAAGGAATTTCACGTAGGATCATTGAGGTCAATAATGCTTGTTGTTTTGATTTTGTGTAGATAATTTCATGTTTAGGGAGAATGATGACTATTCTTATCTGAAAAAGGACGTAGTGCATTACGCGATCAAACTGGAAAGGTAACCACCACAGCATAACGCTAATGAGATGTAAGAATGAAAATTGCAGGATCGCTGAGTAGTCGTGACGTTGTCGCGGAGTCAAAATTATTCTTCTATTGAGCAAGTGCAAAACGAGCTTAGTCCATTTGCTGCCAGATTTGATCCTCAAAAAATTCTGGTTTGGTTTGTTTCAGATCCGGAACTTGCCTTTTGATCTTATCCTTCAAAGTTATTTCTTATTTAGATCGATTTCTTCTCCTGTGGCGATGTGGATGCGCGGACACCGTGTTCATCTGGAATTCGTCATTAATTGGAGATTGGGTAATTTAAGATGTAATATCCGAAGGCCAAGAGTATCGGCGACTTATTTTCCTGTCTAGCAGTCATGTTGTGCAGTCTGAGGCATATCTCATATGTAATCTTTGTGAAGTTTTCATTTTATCCTTACGGGAAGAGCGGTTGGTGTACTGAAATGGCTTTTGTCCTGTGTCCCACTGTGGACGTATTGTCTTTGATTCGGTTCGCTCTTGTGGAAAATAAAGTCCCTCTCCCTTGAGTACTTGAGGAGTTTGTACCACGCTTCTATAGATAGAAAACTGTATAGCGATAAACTCAAAGAGTCCCACGAGTTACTTTTCGACGGGTGAATTCTTGTAATACCTACGATGCCTAATAATATTCTATATGTAATGCATCCCTGAACAATAAGTCAACACAGAATGCCTCACTAAATGTTATTTTTTCTAAAATTCTGTACTTATTATTTCAAGACGTAGGATGTTAAACGCGCAAAACTTGTCAATTGTCAAGGACAAACATTTGATGTATTAGTTATTCAATAGTTATCGACTTCGATACTAGTGCTTTGACAGAAAAAAAATTTCAGCCGGAAAAGGTGGAAAGAAGACCGTCAACTTGGATTCATGGAGTTGCGACCATCACTCGCTTATACTCGATGGCCTGTCGATCATGCCAAGGAATCCTCTAGCTGATCTCTCGTTGATACCTCTTAGAGTTATTAAGAACGTGTTGATTCTTTTCGCTTGACAGCTTTAGATCTGCCCTTACATTCACAAATTTTAGTTCGACATTCTTGGACTTGGGAGTGGAGTACTGGCTTCATTTTTGCTTTGTCATTTTATGAAGGTTTTTTTCGTTTCCTTTTATAGTTACTCAGTTGGATTGATTAAACGCCCAAGTTTCTTACTCTAAGGCCCACATAGATGGTATCGAGCTAAATCCAGATATTGTGAAAGTGGCTGTGCAATGGTTCGCTCTACCCGAAAAAAGATCCTCGCATCAATATCGGTGTGACAGATGCTCTTGCTTACCTTGAACATGCTGTGGGAAGACGTCTTTTTTTGTACAACTTTTTTTTTAGAAAAATAGTATTTTTCGTAGAATGATATCAAAAGGGTTCATTTCCCTTTGGTAGCACGATTTCTGAGCCTATCCCTTTCGCCCGGCAAGAACTTTTCATAAAGAGTATTGGTAATCATTCGAAAGTTTAAATTTCTGGCAAGGACGGTAGGAGGCCAAATTTTTGAAAAGTTTCTTCTAGAACGTTGTAAAATTCAAAATAGAATTATTTTCACATCGGCCGCGCACTTCAACTATTACTTCCCTAGAGGTAAGAAAAGAACATGAACAGTTAGAGCAAATCTTTTAGTATCAGAATCAGGCGTTAATAGCGCTCGTGTTTACCGGCTGTTCTACCTTCGGGCTGTCTCCTCACCGAGAATTCTATGCAGCGTCTCTCTATGCGACCGATGGCGCATTGGCGGGTCACATGTGAAGTGCATTTTTGATATTCAACTAGCAATTGTTTTTCGCTTCGAAAGAAAATTCAAGTAAACCGTACGAATCTGATACTGCAAAATTTCTAAACGTTCATATGCTTTTCGTGCTTTCAACGAAGTAACAGTAAGAAAACACTCCACCGGCTCAAAATATATTTTTATTTTAAATTTTATATTATTATAAAAGGGACTTTTTGTAGAATTTTGAGCTTTGAACTGATTACTGACATCCTTGTGAAAGAATCTTGTCCAGCGATCTCCACCTTGTGCCATGTAAAGGGAAAACCTTGATTGCTTGATCTCTTGTGTACTGTCCCGTCATATAGGAGTTTTGTCCCAGTATTTATGAAGAGTGATATGCTCCGCTCACAATTCTGAACTGACTGTTAAGGTTGGCGGCAGCCGAGTGCTGCCCTCGCCATTGAGATCATTTTCTGTCTAACATTTTCGAACCTCTGCGATATTACTTGTTCTCTAAAGCCATTTACCATCTGCGTTGCCTGATTATCATTGATTCCAGAAAAGATGGCAAAGCTCCCTTGGGAGGTTCGCTATATGGACTGAGTAAATTTTTTGAGATAGGTAATACACCGTGCAAATATGGTTTAATGAATGAGTGGAACTTAAATAGAAGGCTTGAAGAGCCGAAAAGAAATTGATTCTCAGTTGAAAGGTATTCTTTAGATTCTGTTTCGAACTAGGTAACCCATACCATATATTTGGAATAATCTTGAGTGAAATCACTAATATCATCCTCAGAGGTATCTGTGGCCATCATAGAATCATTACTGACAATGGCCCTGTACATCAATGCAGATAGCACTGGTAAAATACTTTCGTAATACGATGAAAGTGACGTGAGAGTACGAAATAGCATTCAGTTAACACAGAAATGTATTGTAATAGAAATGAGAGTAGATTCTTAATGAGTCAGAGATTCTTATTTTAAAGGAGTGATTGCGCTTAACATGGTTACGAGGGATGAGAAAGTGGCTTCCAATGCAAGGCATTCGATCGCTGTTCATTTTCCAGCTTTGTGCCATTTACACTCTAACGAGGATGTGAATGAGGTGATTGGTTTACAGACTTTTTTTCATAAGGCATGAATCTATAAGCGAGCAAAAACGCCTGAATTTTGTCCACCACCGTAATAGAGAGATACCAAAGGCAGACGTTTCAGTGATGATGTGTCCAGTTTCGTTTGTCAGAAAAAATGGCGACATGACTTGAATTTCTGTCTTTCTGATTTCTAAAGAGTTTCTCACACACTGTCAAAAGTCACGTGGAAAACATCTTGAATTGGATTTCTTGGGCCACTTGTCATCATATGCCCGATTTCTTAAACGGAAGGAGATTGGACGTTTGTTTGACTTGCATTTTGCTTTTAGATGTTGTTTGGATGTGCGGCCACGTGTGAGAATTTTGATCCTCTTAAGTTCTGCCGCTCCTTACGTAAAGATATTCGCTGGGCAAACGACCTTACACCAATTGTTGCGAGAATTACTCCTGTATCTTTAGAGTCTTGAATATTGGTGGCTGTTGTTATCGTAAATTTGTTATTATTCTTCTCTTGTCGTCCGGCACCCTTGTGTTCGTTGAGTTTTGCTTTCTTGTCTTGTTCGTAGATACGACTGTTATGAAGACTTTGTATACGTTCTATGTTGCTATCTGTCTGGTTTTGTTATTGCTTGACCCCCACCTTTCATTGTGCTCAAATGTTGGCAAACACTTATCACATCGTTGCATTGAGTTTGTTTTGAAATTATTCCTTAATTTAGTGGTCATTACCAGGAAGTTTCTCTTGTCAACAACCTTCTGATGTCATTACGTTTTAGGTGCTTTTTCGAAACTTCCGTTATTGAAGATTTTCTGGAACACTTCTTTTGACTTTACTCTTCAACGTTCCGTTCAATTTCCCTATTGTCATTGATTTTTCGTGTTATGCAAACTTCAGAAACTATATCACTCGTGGTCGAGAGCGAGTGAAATAATTTCGTTCTGTCTTACTAACACAATGTCCTGCCTTAAATATTTATATTAAAACAATTAAAAAGCACATCATAACATGAGTTAGCATCTACCAATGATCTTGTGTCAATCGGCCCATCATTGTTCAAGGTAAAACATCAACTGTAGAGACGTATCAATGAATAAAATGATGTGGTTGGTAAATCTTGTACTTGTCCAGTTACTCAAACATCCCAACTCATATGATAAACAGCTATTTCTGGATCGTCCACTAATGCACCGCCCAAAAGCCACAATATGTGGTGGAGTTTCTCGACGTCACACCTGCTTATACGAACATTTGAACCATTACACTAAGTAGGCTATCTACAAACTTCTTGTGCAACACACAAGAGCAAAGAACACGCGTGGTCTGTTGATTAAACAGCTCAGGGCTCACCTTAGATAGGATTAAATTGCTCGATTGTCAGATTGTATGGAAATTTTTTCTACTAATAAAATGGCTGGTAATAGGACTGCGACATGCACCACTCTTTACCATCTTTTTTATGTCTAGAGTTGATGTTCCGCAAGCAGCCACCACTCTACTGTAGGTAAATCGGCGGCTGTTTTTCCATCTACTTAACATAAGAGGATTAGACAAATGTGTAGAACTGGTTAGCCACCAGTTATCTAAAAAGGTAGGTGACAAAGATTGGCCCCCGTTTTCAAAAGCTCACACTTCAACTTATCCAAAAGTGATCACATCACCGAATGCTACCGAAGGTCAAGTAAGAAAAAGCGATTTAGTTCAATACACTCCCTCACTTTTTCTACAAAATCTTTCACATGTTTAGAATAGCAGCCATTATGTACATATTAGGAGAGTAAAAAGACGAATCTCTGAATTTGGCTCGGGATATGGTTATTGTTAATAATTACGAAAAGGTAGTACCCTGAGATAGGTTTGAAGAAATAGTTGTGTCAGACAATAACTCTAACAAAAACAAGGTCCCTTCCAACCTGTCCTCCATCATTAACGAAATAGAAAGGGACACTATGGAATGGACGGTGTAGACAGTGTGCTAGCAGTGACTGAAATACTGCCCAATATTCTAAGGCACCAGTTGATTCTTAAACGACTATACAGCTGCTTATAGGAGACGCAAAATCACATAATTAACTGCAGCGGTGGCGACTGCATTAGTTTCGCTGTGGGTCTTCCAATCTTTTTCAAATCATACGGATGATAACGCCAGAAGAACACCGCATATATATAAAAAAAACCTAGCTGGCTTGAACCCGAGCAGAACATTCCATTTTGCACGCATTGGACACAGAAAATTACATAATTCACTCTAGTTCAGAATAATAAGCAACATTCTGAAGTAGAAGCTACCATCGTCACATGGAATATGAAATAGGACGTGAAAAATGAGAGATTTTAGATGATTTGCCAAATTTATATAAACAGGCGCAGGAGCGTCTAGTCAGCAAGCGTGGCTTTGTGCCATAGATCAAGCTAATATTCTGGTCTGAATCAGAATTACTATTCTATGCAAAACACTGTGTGGGTGGTCTTCAGTAGATGACTGGTAGATTTGACAGAAACGAAACAGTGAGTGTTAAAAAATTGTTTACTGCGCGAATGAGAATTTATGTATCAAGTTATTTTTTGGCTCAAATAGGATAATGACTAATCAATAGAACTGCATGTTAGTTTAATATTTGCGCGCCCTGAAAAAGGCGACACGACCGAACGTCAATCACTATTGTTCTGAAAATCTCGTTAGCAATCTCGCAGTTACTTATCAGGAAAACAGTGAATATCTTACCCTTCAAACTTCAGTTCGTGACCTTTTATGTCTTCGATCGTCTTACGAGTTATGCTGATTTCATAACAATAACACCCGCTTCAGAGCAAATCCAGAAGAGCAAATGTTCCATTAGTCGTCGTCGCTCACCGAATCTGCACATTGAATGAACCTGTCAAGGAGCATTACAAATGTTGGTCTTAGGTCTTGGTGAATATATATCAACATCGAGTTCTGTTGTACATTTGGCAGCCCTAAGGAGCTGAAAAACTATAGCTGTTGCTCATTTTTTATGTTCTCATTGAGACGTATCATCTCTATGATCCTGCTAGTTCTTGGCGTTTTGAATGCGCTATTAGTGCAGACCTCCTCTCATCCACTTATGCGAGCTCCAAGTTCTCTTTCACATGAATGATGGGTTAACCTACATTATTCTCTCTTTACTGCACTCACTACTTGTGTTGTCGCGTTTTTACTCCATTACAAAATGCTGAATCGCTCATATCAAAGCGTTTACGGTATTCTACTTGTTGACAAGGTTGTACTTTGTCTACCAAATGTTTTGCTATTACTGTCGAGAGTAATCTGACTTCGTATGTTGCAGGCAAAAGTGAGACTGAGCAATAGTTACCAATTACGATTTAGCAGTTTTCTTCTGACAGAGCAAGATGTGCTTCTGAACAATAATGTGTGGGAATAGAAGGAAATTCCATAGATGGTGACTGACTGCATGATCGCCAGATGTTTGTGTCCTATATTATAAGGTCCCGTCGTCGTAGCATTTTGAAATTCTGAATTTAGAATGGATAACCATCGGGAAGGTATACCTATGTTTGAGGCAATATGATGGCGAATGGAAATTGAAATCGTGGAGAGTGTAATGCCCATTTCAGAATAGTGGATGCTTCATTCTGGGTTAGGGGCTGATCAAGGTGATGTGAGGGATCTTTTTTATGGCTTAGCTGAAAATCATTCAAATACGGACGCTGTTTTCACTTTCTGCAGTGTCAAGAAGAGAATCAATCTATCAAACGTTTTCCCAAACGTTTTCCTCATCGATATTCTTGGAAGCAGCTTCTTCTCGAAAACCGTGAGATAGAAATAAATTGAGAAATTTTTCTGTAGGTAGTTTTAGCATCCCACTTTGAGTTATGCAGCTGAATTTTTATGTAGCATGACTCTTTTGTTCAAGATTATGGTTTAGTTCTGTGTTGAACTCAAGCACTTCGGCTTTTAGCAAAATTTAGGCTGACGAATATGTGGCATAGTTCACCGGGCTCCTTTCTACTGAAATATTCCTATCGACATAGCGGGAGTATTGTACAAGGAAACTCTTTAGATATTGTTCCGTGCCAATCCTGAGTTCGAGGCGTGGGCTAAAAATTCTCAAGATAATTGCTTAACTGCAGAACTTTCAAAACCCTTATAAAGTGATATGCTCTGGTTTTCGTCATGGTTTCATGCTTACAATAAGTCGGCAATGATTGCCAAAGATGTCGTGGGTTCCCTCTTCAAATCTATCTGAATACTCGCAGTTGTTCTTTTCAATTTTTATTTCAGGCAACTCAACCTTACATGATGTGCAAATCCTATCGCTTTCTGTCTTGCATTGTTATTTTGCATCGTCATGCGCAAAGGCCTCCCGTATGCTTGCATTTTTCTCTGGGACCCCCACAAAGTTGAGTTGAATGTTTTCCAATCTTCATCGACACCAGTCATCAGGCTTTGTGAACTGAGAAGACTTACCGAGCAAGTATGGCAGTAACTTTCCCAATTTAGAAGGATGGTAATTTCAGTTGATTCGACGAAATCGAGCCGGTGACCACGTAAGTAGTGCACTGTGTCTCTAATTGTTTGTAGAAAGAGTCAGTGCAGTTTCGTCTCAACAAAGTCCTCAACTCCACTAGTGCAATAGTAAAAAAATTCTATAGAACTGAAAACTGCATTGTTGGACGGTGATTCCTCGACACAACCAATTGATAACATCTTGTTTGACATTCCAGGACAGGTGCAATTGCCGCTCCAAGTCAGCGATTACCTCTCCGTAATTCATTGCGACAGCATTCGACCTGAATCGACGTAGTACCTGAAATTCTTAGCATGGGCATGAACCATAGGTTTGAGATCTCATGATCGTTTCTTGGAATGGAATTATGTTGCGAATCTTGTTTACACTGAGAAGAATCAGGAATCTTGACTTTATACTGAAACCAGTTTTAACGTATGGAAAAAACAGAATTAGAATTGCTGTTTGGATTTGCACATTGGCGCTGGTGCTACAAGTCTCAAAGCTGTGATTCGTTACTTTGAAACCAGAACTGAAATGGTTACTGCTTTGACAGAAGCCAATGGGAATGCTTCATCCATTGTGGCGAAAAGGATTTGCTTATACTGACAACGAGCCCCACTGAGGTCACCAACCTACACACTTCACTTTTTGTTTGAATTTGATTATCAAGGAGATAAAGAAAGGTAAGGCTCACGGCGCTGTTCAATGCGTGGGAGGCGTCATGCATTCAACTTTATAAGGTATCGTCAAATGTTATCGAATGCACAATTAGCCTTTGCAGTGATTCATGGTTGCCTGTCGATGTGTGAAGTCAGTGCTGCTATCTCTCAAACAAGTTTGGTATAATTTCACCAATTCTCGAAAATCGGAAAGTCTACTAAGCCTTAAGCGCGGAATCGATCCATCTATCATCGACTGAGCGACACGTATATGTTGTAGAGAACCTCTGACCACTGCGCTATACGCGCATTTACTCAGTACGATTATAAATTCGCATTATCATCTAATATTAACAAACGGTTCTACCAGCGTGAACAGCTGCTTTTTCGTCGTTCTACACCACATTTTTTCAGCAACACTTTTCGTGTGTAGTTAACTTCTTAGAACAGATCCCACCAACTGTCAGATTAGAAAAGCTATTTTCCTCAGCGTGTAGCGTTTATAAGAGAATAATAGAGGCTTGGAGTTCTGTGCTGAGATTGCGCTCGTTCTATCCGTAGATCATGATACGATAACCACTGCTCCTCTGCTTCCAATGAGAAGGGCGAACCGGTACGTAGGCAAAGTGGTAGGTTAGTCGGCATGAGTTTATCGCAATTCACATCACTTGTAGCGAAAAATTAGGAGCCGATTCAATCAACGCCAGCCACAAAAAATTATGAGTCGAGCCATTAGTGATCCAATGTGCATAAAATACAAAAAGCTTAGCTAAGAGCAATAGAGTGTAAAACACTGCCGATTTGGTTATTTATTTCACTTGACAGCACGTGTAAATCGCACGTCGTCGCCTACTCTGCGTAGGGGGATGGAGCACACACGAGAGGACTGACTAAGCCGAAGGGTACTGTCCAACTGAGGAGGCTGTCAAGACCGAAACACGTGTATCGGGCTCTGTAGGTTGCCCATAAAAGACCACATGTCATGCTGACTCAAGAATAAATATCAGATATCTTGAATTTTTGAGCGTGTTTTCAAGAAAACACTTGAAACAAGCGGTATACAAAATTCTCTTCTCAACTTCAATTTTAGTTCTGATCAATTGCCTATGAATGTTGGCTAATGATTTTCCATGGATTTTGTGTTTTTTCGTTAACAAGCTAATAAGAAAAATAGTGAAAGATGAAAGTTGAAAAATTTTTTTATCTGAAAATAAAAACTGTGAGCAGATGCATCTTTTGTAATAAAAAGTTGTTAAAGGTTAATAATCACCGTATAAACATCAGACGAGTATACGACTGAGATCGAACTCGAGAGCTGAGGGAATGCAGAACTATCTTCTATCAAAATTAAGCATGATTAGATCAACGGACTGTACCATAAAATGGATGGATGCCCCAACTGAACTCCTGTGTCTTTCATGGCTGTGAATAATTTTATAATCTTTAAAATTATGAGTTCCCCACAAAATTGCCTCATGCAAAAGCTTTAGATTTTCATAGAGCTCAACTCGAATACATTATACAGCAGGGAGCGAGACTTTTTTGTCTATCACCTGAAATATATTGTTTAGCTTCAAAAAATTACCGTTTTTATGGTTGGTTGTCCAGCGCGAAGTTTTACGCCGTTATGTTTTTGAACAATTAACATGAGATTGTTGCATAATTTTTGACGTTCGCCGTCAATCTAGTGAGCCTTGCTATCTTGACAAAGTCAATAGAAACAAAACAAACATGAGACCACTGAGATAGTTCAAGAGTTCACATACTATCTGATGAAAAAGCACGTTTCACTCATGCAGTGGTGCTGCAACCTTAATATCAAAATCGGCATTAATGTGATAATGAATTTGACAATAATTTTACCCAATAATGCCTTTCCACGTGATTGGTTTCTCTGCTGATGCATGCTTCTCTACGAGACTATAGAACGATCTCTTCGATTTACGATTATATACAAAATTCCATGAAAAAAATCGACTATGTGCTGGCAACATATGCGCTTACCGTAGTCGGCATAGAGATAAGTCACGTAATAATTCGACATATCGAGAAGATCGTACAAGAGCTTCGTGAAAGTTCGTATAACATCAGCTACCATTCTTTTATTTCCGCTATCATGTAACAGCTGCTCTAAACTGATTTGAGACTTATCACTATTCCCTTACCGTTGGAACTGACTATGTGTTCAGGATAAGCGGTCCCCTTGCCTCTCAATATCTGCGCGCAGCTGTTGCTCCAATAATATCTCCCACAAGTGCACTTTCTATTTGTGAAGGATTTACAGTGAAGTGTCGAAGTATTAATCCTTTGTTTAGCTCACCGGATTATTTGGTATTGCCTGGCTCTACAGCGATGACAATAGCAAATTACTACTAGATCTAACATCTTCGTAAATGCGTAGAGTTTTTTTCGATTGTCTCCACATACTTAAATTTTGCTCAGTTTGCTCAAACATCAAGATTAATAAGTCTATCAGCTACGGTACAACATTTTTCGTTTAGATGATCATGATAACCATAATGGAGACGATTACGATCCACATATAAAATCTTCCAAAGATAACTATAGAAATCTCCAAGCAAAACTCAAGCTGCAGTATGGACTGGAAAAAAGGCTATTGAAAAAAAAAACCCAGAAGTTGTGAAGCAACTCTGATTGCGAAGGATGACTAGCGAAGGAATACGGATGATGTAGAACCACGTGTAGGCTCCATACAGTATTTTTATTCTACGTACATCTTATAGCAAAGTTCACATAAATTTCAGGTGAACAGTATCGTAAGAAGTAAATACCAAGACCTACTTTCTGTCAGCTCCGAAACTGATCAATAGTCATCGTAGTCTTGGTGAACAAGCAACATAGGGTTATCAGTATAATATTTCTTACCAGTATCTAATGCTTCTGTGATTTTTGAGTTCTTCGGTATTGTAGGTATTTTGTTGATCAGTTGGAAATCAGATAGGGGTGAACAAAAATTATGTTGTGATCTCCTTATAGCTGAATAACACCACAAAACATTTCTGATAAAATCAAAATACGCGTCAGGAGATGTAAATTATAAAAATTAATTCGCACAATTCACTTCCAGATGGGTTTTGACATTTAAGCACAGCAGCTCTGAACTGTGAATGACTCGCACTAGAGATTAAAACTATGTTGAACTAAAAAACTTTGAGAAACGTATAGATTAAATCCATCTGATCCCTGTCAATATTAGGGAGTACTGAAAATTGTTACGGTAGTAGTACTCTTGCTTCTTCATTCTTTTTCTATAATTCCGCCCTAATTTTCGAATTTTCTAAGCCATAATTTCACATAATTGTCCAAGCCTAAAGGCTCTAAGCCTTTCCACCTATCAAAACTATTCTTTCTAATTTAGAACAAATTTCGTTCGTCAGAGCACTCTAAAGAGCAAATATATTAGGGTGAGACACCAGTGAGAATTTTTTTTCTAAGAATTCAACATAGTAAGCTTTATTTTCTGAATTCGTTTTCATCTATAACTCTATCATAGTGTTGATATTTAGGGCTAGTAGCACATACTCAATTACTCAGAATCACTTCGATGGGTGCCGGTTAGTACATCGACACTACTTAGTGGGGTAGCAGTCAACACTATCAACATCGTAGATTCGACTCTCAGAACAGAACAAACAAGTGGAGGTTCCATTGGGCTGTTTATTATGAAAATATAGACCTCTGATCACTATTTCGGTCAAGTATTCAAACTGTTGTATACGGTAGAAATCCGATGTGTAAACGACAAGGAATCTTTTTTGAACTGTTGAGCGTCGTGAACTTCATTCCGCTATCCACAATGAAACCACGAGCAGTTTCGCACCGTATACGGTTATAGTATTCTCGCAACATGTTCGCAATTTGACAGAAAAGACTCTGTTCAGGTATTTCAGTTTATCGTGTTTTGTTTTTTAGAAAAGATAGAAATGGCGCAAACATTTGTGTCCCTTCGCCAGTTACCATCGTTTGCTAAGTCATGCTTTGTTGCAAGTAGGGCGTAACCAGCCGGTTAACGACAGACGCCTCCTCTTGATTTGCGCGTGGTTTGATTTGTACTCTGTATGTTCCTCTTTCGACTACTTTTTCAACACCATCCAAATCATTGTGCTATACACGATAAATCTGCGCTAACGCATTTTATCACTTGCTTCTTCACTTTAAACATCCCAGAACCGGTTCCCACGACCTCTGCATAGAATTCCTCATTTCCGTGCGGGCATCGTCCCATTCATGTCGTTTCCTCTCTCTAAAATACCTGCTTTCTGCTACATGTTTGTGAAGAAAGCTTCCAGATTTTCGGTATGGAAAGTAGTTCATTGAACTTGAAGCTAACAATCGCACATAAGTCACCTTTCAACATCTTTCTCTATATAAACTTCAGACAGCACAAGCAACCAATGCTATTTGATGCTGTTTAGGTTCTTCAGTCTGAATTCTTTGTTTCTTTCTTGACTTTGGATTCAATTATGTTGAGATTGGAAACCTCCTCTAAGAGAGTGAATTTTTGAATCATTTTTAGAACTGAAACATAGTCGATCGATAGTTAGTTGAATTAGTGAGCCCCTTTTATAGATCCTGCACGCTTCTTTAAATTCCTGAAATCTTCATCTCCTTCATTTTGCCACAGTAATCATCTCTGCATTTGATTAATTTAAAAAGGAGACTTTGTGAAAAGGACCATTACCACCCTTTTAGAAAAAAAAAGCTTGAAGTCCCAGAAAAATTTTTGCTGTCCTTTAAAAAATGAACGTCTCATTTTTTTCTTTGCTTCAAAAAATCTGTTTTTGTAATGTGCAACTATGGCATCTAGAAAAATCTCAAAACGTTACCTGAAATCTGTTTCATTCATTTGATCGATTTTTGTATTTACATTGCTGAATTATCGTACAATTGTGTCTTACCTTCCCGTTACGTCTTCAGCTCTCATACACACATTGCATTCCTGTTATGAACGTCATCAAATTCCTAAAATCGCACATTCCATGATTGCCCACTGCTTCAATGTTTTTGAGATTCAAATTCTATATCAAATCCACTCCATGTCTGCTTCGTGGTAATTTTCATTGTCGAAATTCGTCTTTCTAGAGATTATTTCTTTTGACGCTTCTAATGTTTGATGCAGAAATACTTGTTTATATTACTATACCTTACCTTCTGAGTAACATGTGTTAGAGAAGGAGGTGTAGAAGGATTAGGATTGTTGCCTCAGGTTCTATTCTTTTGCAAGGACACTTTCTGAGTGAGATTTATCTGCTTCGACGCTTTGACTGAGATTTCGATCGAGAAGTACAGGAAGTGACAAGAACAATAACTTCCATACCTGAACCCACCTGATCGTTGTCCAACTACTTTTTTTGCTTCCGCGATTTTTTTCGACTATACATGCGGAAGCTCACAGAGTAGATGCGGAAGCTCACAGAGTAGATGCAGAAAGCAAAAAGCTTTAGATCATTCCGCAGCGGCTAAAAAAATATCACAACTTTGTCCCGTACTACTGTGTTGTCTGAGCGCATGTGGCGCAGTGGTTAGAGGTGCCCTGCGTCGCACACGAGGTCCATGGTTCGATCTCGCGCTCATGGCTCACCAAGCCATCCATCCCTCCGGGGTCGGTCAATTCGTACCAGACAGGTCTCAGACTTGTCTGGGAGGATAAGCAGCACTGACTCGGTTCAGCGGGAGGCCTCCGCGAGTCATTGTAAAGGCCAGATATGCATTCAATCACCTCAAACGAAATTAAAAATTGAAGTCGAATGCATGGCGCATCCCTCAGTGATTGATCAACGCCGAGAGCTTTATCCTTTATCCTTTTATTGTGTTGTCTGTGATTATTAGAAAACTTGTAACTTTTTGATGGTTTCAGTAATACCAGCCAAGAAGCGTTAGGAACCCTAAAGATTTTTTACTTGCTATAATGTGATGGGTTTCCACGCTTGACTCTAATGGTGGACTACATAAAGCAGGTCACTGTTACCGGCGTTGTCAGCCACATCGGAGAACAGGTGCTTTTCCCTATGACAATTTTCCAGCTTGATTCTTCCTTATTTTCTTCATTTCCTCGGGTATCATTACGCGACTCAAATTTTGCCGTAGTAAAAGCACCTCCGGAAGCACATTGATAGCGGGACATTAGAACATACATGGTCCTTTCTCCTATGACCGTGCCTAAGCCAGAGAATCCCCTAAACTTTTCAACATGTTCGTAGCAGTTACTTTCTTTCAGCGCAAAACACGGCTGAACCATGTAGAGGATTCTAAAGAACCGAACTTAGACCGAAGAATTTCGTCTCGATTAGAATTTATGAAATTATGAGACTTCCCAATACGTGAAGAATATTGTTGTTTTCGTCAAATAGTAATTTGGTGCAAGAATAAATCGACAGGAAAGATAGAATCAACCTGAAACTATGGCGATAGAATATTTTGTCACTTTGGCACTATGGCACTTTATTGGTCTCGCTAGATTTTTCCACTGTGCGGATCCCAGTATTTCTAGCATTCATTTCGATTTTGCGTCTTCTTCTTGGACGTCGTAGAACTTTCATCGATAACTCTGAAACTGGGGCCAGATGGCGGAAATGATCCAAAATTTCTTTGGGAACGGAAGAACTTCTGAAACGGAACAACTATTTAGACTGAATTCAACGCACATCTGCAGATATTTTCATTAATGAACACTTGTAAATTCCGTAAAAATGAATTACGACAAGGAATCAGCTAACCCGCCATTAGTGGCAGTTCGAGAGAGTGTCTAATGAAAGCTTCGAGGTTTGTTTCTGTGCACATCTATAATCGACCTTGCGCAGCGGCTACGATTCTTCTTCCTCTCAGTCTTTACTTTATCACTAAATGATCACAAGAGTCAGCCAGTCGACTACTACCACCCAACTTCAGCAGTTGACCACCCGCAACTGTCACTATGTGTTCGTTCTAATCCAACAGTAGGATACTTAGAAGGTAAGCGGAACGTTTGGGTTATAACGCTCATAAGAAGGTAATCTTATACTCAACAGATAGGAAAACTTCAATTGGATTGACGCTATGACGAAGTGATTATAGGCGCCATACAGTGCACGTTGCCATAGGCTCAAACACGCGTCTTCAATATTTTGAATCGGGAACTTTGTGTCAGTTGATGTAGGATGAAAACACTGGTATGGTAGATTGACAAGCTTTGATAAGTAAGAAAGATAATTCAGTTAATCTAGCCATTTTACGAACACACGTGAACAAACCAGATTTCACAATGTGTTTTGATGGAAGTAGTCGACTGAGAAATGGAATACAACATAACGAAACGCCATTACTGCAAAGGTACAACTACAAGGGTGAAATAGGCAAAGTCGGACTTTCAGATGGGCTTCGAAGCCACGATCTTCTTTCAGATGCTTACTTGTTCTAAACTAAACTGCTAAACTCCTTGCATTGCCTTTCTCTCAAAAATCTTTTAACTCTGTCTGTGCTATCAGCATTTATCCCTTGAGGTAATGATCTAGAGAGCACGAATTGGAGTTGGACACAGCCGAGCTCAAACTGTGGGTGAAATTTTTCAGCAAACGCACCTATGGCATCGCCAATTTTGTTATTAAACTTGCGCTGCGCCCTACTCATTTCAGGCGTTGACGTCGATCTCTACCCATTCGTGATGATTCAAAAAATGTCATAACGTGGGGCAGGTGTTCGGAAATTCCGGAGGTCACGAACCCTTCAATACATTTTTGAAAGTCATTCAATTGTGGATTTTCGCTTGCAATTAGTTTTTGCAGATTTCACAGCAACATCACCTTCGTTCGTCAAGCAACATCTATTCAGCCATCTCTTCCATATTCTCATTACCATTCGAATGACGGCAAAAGTTGTTGAATACTTTTTAACAGGAGTTCTTCCGCAACACTACTAAGTAGTTTTCTCTAGGTTACCTTCGATTAGCGCCTTCACTTAGTCGTCGTTGAATGATAGCAGGCCTACACGACCTCCTTCGTTACCACTACTTGATCCTCCACTATAACACTCTTTGAACCACCCGTACACTGCTTGCTCAGAATTCTCTTCGATTCCATGCTTGGACGGCTCTTCGATTGTTTCCGATAAAATATGTTAAAGTACCAGCTCATAAAACAAATCGATGTGGGCGTTTTGCATTGAAAGCATTATCTTAATCAGTGTAGGATTGCTTTAAGCGAGGAGTGACAAGATAATAATTGGTTTCCCAGCCAGCATGGATTTTATTCAGGAATCGCTTTTGCTTCATACAACTAAAATGTAGAACGACGCCTTAACCGTGACAAAGACCTTATTCGTGATTTTCAAAGCACTACAATCATTTATTTTGGCTTGTATTGCGCTTGTTCTTAGGAAATTTCGAGACATTTATAGTTTCTAATGTTGATAGTAATGACTAAATGATGGAGATTTGTTTTCCGCAGATGCAAATATTTTATAACGATTTGTATGCTTTTTCAAGGACACTGTCCTGAGAAAATGGGCATTTGAAGTGGCGAAGGAAATTAGCGAACAAAAGCCGGAATTTGCTGCTGTTCATGTTCAAGGTTATCTATCACCTGCGGACCCAAATTTCGTTATTAAGGTGATTCATGGAGGGCAAGTGATTAATTTTTTGCTGTTCGGAACATTTATATACTATCATATCTTCTCATTGTAAATCATGACATGGCACGTCGACAATCAAGCTTCTCATAAGTTCGAAGTTCACAATAGTCGTTTAAGAGCTTCACTTTGACGACAAAATCAGTAAGATTTCGTCAATAGGCCTGGTTTCAGTAATAATCACGAAATTTTGTTCCCAGAATCATCCACTCGCGTGATATCTACGGGCACTCCCAATCATCTACTGCATTTTTTGACACAAAAATAGCAGTGAGTACTCTCCCTTGCTCGATATGAAACGCAGCATTAAATTGTAGACATGCTTTCACTGTGATTGACATAGCTCATTAAATGTGTTGCTAGCAAACATTTTGAGTGCTTTAAAAAAATATTGTACCCTCAGTACCACACAATACGAGTACAGCGCTTGAATTTGAGATGTCCCGCGATCCATGCCAGTCCTGGCACCCCAAGCTAATCGAGGTTTCCTATCTGCTCCGGAGTCAGCGAATTCGTACTAAACTTCTCCGGAGGTGCAAACCCACTGACTTTATGTATTGATAGGTAAACACAAGTAATTCATATGGCAGATATGCGTTCACTTAGCTCTACGATACTTTTGAAGTGGACTATATGGCACATCGCCAAGGTGTTGACACCGAACTAATTATTCTTAATCTTTCACATATCACATGTAAGACAACGCATGCTAATTACCATTTTACAAAGTTGAACAATGTAATTTGAAATTTGGGACTCAGCAAAGCTTCTCTTTTTATGCGTGGCCCGTCATCGCATATACTGTGTGGATTACAGCACTTTTTGGGTTGGCTTTGTTCCCACGAAATCATTCTTCCCAATGGCTATCAACCATTCCCTTTTGGTTCCGATTGCTGCTTGAGTAATTCGCCTTCTTTTCAAATGGCATAAAATGCTGGCAGAGTCAAATTGCCTTGCAGTCTTAAAGGTACCCACGCTAATGTGTCCCTATGTGCATCTGCGAAAAGCGTTGAGGAAGGGCTCCGAACCTTGCTTCCCGATAGTGTGCGTCAATATGCAGTGGCGCTAATCGCCACCTTCATATTACTTTAGTACTATGGAGAAAGTCTCATCTATTGAGAATAATATGTTTGTACTATTTCACGATCTGGGAAATCTGTACATGTTCCGAGAAGCCGCTCTGTTCAACATTCTGACAGATTTTTAAACAGTGGATACCGGTAAATGAGAGAAGGTCATCATTTATGCGTCGGAGAGACGACGTACGAGGAATTTTATCAGAACGCTTTTGGTCAACAACTCACGTTCCGCAGAGAGTTCTACGTCAGTAGCGAAATAATTCTGATGTAACGTGGACACTCACCGACTCACCGATAAGTAGCAGTTGAAGAATGAGTTGAAAAATCATCTGTGTAGTCAACTACTCTGTCATTATCTCAGGTCAAGACTCGGTGATATCACATAGTTCACCCAAAAAATGGAAAGCATTAAAAAAACTCAATATTTCTGGTTTAGAAGTGCAGTCACAAAAACAACAGTTTTTGGTCTTTGACAGCTTAATGTTTATTGCGCGCATACATCGGGAATATGAAGTAAAACATATAAATGCAAAATTGCTGCTCTGTGAAATTGCAAACGTTTCGTAGTTGAAAACTCTGAATGTGCAGGATCACAACTTGTATTTTGATTTCAAACATGGGCTTTTCATGGTATCTGGATGAACCACTATGATTTCATAACGTAAAACTCTCCAGTAATTCGATTGCAGTGAATGATCCTGCCTGAGACCACCGTCATTTACACGTTGTAAGTGTTC
>JAHQIW010006614.1:0-52048 GCA_019055375.1 Parelaphostrongylus tenuis
TCTCCTTTCCCCCCCTCCCTTTTTTTCTTTTTCCCCTTCCCCCCCCCCTCCTCTCCTTTTCCCCTTCTTCCCTCCTCCCCCCCCCTCTTCTTCTTCTCTCTTCTCTCCTTCCCTCCCCCCCCCCCCTCATCCCTCCCCCCCCCTTCCTCTCTCCCCCCCCCCCCCCCCCCCTCCCCCCCCGGGACGCCCCGCTGAGCCCCTCCCCCTCTTTTTTTCTTGCTGCGAATTCCCAAGCCACTTCTTTATGACACCTGTTTGGCAACGCCAGTAATTTCAACTAATCTCAAGAGCAGCTACAAAGGGATTTTGTTCCAATCATAAAAAGTTGTCTTTCAGTTAACGTTTTTGATCTCCATAGTCCAAGTGACTATTGCTCTGTGTTCCTTAGGAATGGTTGATATCCTTCAGATATCTTTTTCAGCTGCTTTCTATTTCGTGGTTTTCAATGTCATAAGGTGTCCCCGACAGAAATTGTGTGTCGGGCTCATCTTGTCCATCAGCATAGGTTGTCTTTGCGCTTCAACAGACCGTGGACCAAAATCTGTAAATATACCAGTTCTCTCTCTCGATGAAAGCGCTGGGGTTGTTAACTGCTGAAAATCTTTGAGTCAACTCAGTGACCTGTTACCTCGATCCATCTGTAGCTTTGTTTATCTATTTATTTGACTTATTAGCAGAGCAGAATTAAAAACACGGCACATCTACACGTCCCAGGCTCATCGAGGTTTTTCACTCTAATGTGAACACAAGTTTGCGAGACTGAACATATTATTTAGCGAGGCAGACCTCTTAGAGGAAATCTGACATGGAAATTCTGCCATGAAAGAATAGATTACAATCTTCACTCATGATGAATGTTAGTTTCCATTTTTTTTAGCAGAAAACTTCACAAAACATTACCTTTCATTTGATTGATTTCTAAAACCGTTATAGAGTTTTGATATATCTCCATAGACTTTCTATTAAACCATTTTAAGGTTTGGTATTCCATGTGAATGGCATACGTTTCGTCAGCACCACACGCCACCTTAGATACCATCAAAGGGAAACACACCACATCATTCGAATGAAAGACAACGTCCTTATATGATAGCAACCGCAAAATATCGGCGAAAAAAGGCAGTGAATTCACTGTCCACGTCTCTCATCCCCACTATTTCAGACGATTACAAAAGTAATTGTTGTTTCAGCACGGGTCTTAAACCGCGATTATTTTTCACCAATCTGATGTCTGACACCGAGGAAGAAAATCTAGAAAACATCTTTTGACTATAGTAGAATGATGTCGTAGAACAATGACGTCATCGTAGTTGTTACCGTAAGGGGATCGGTGATGCTCTTCACTGCATCGCTCAAGGCACCGTAACTTTTTTTTATCGTTGTTAAGGTCTCTCATGAGACATGCCGCAGTTCTATCAGAAAAATTGCCACTTTACATAATTCATACGCCGTTCATTCTATTTTTGCTATTCGATCTCCACAGCGAATGTGGGAAACATTTTTATAACATTACAGACTTGTTACTGATAGTTGGTAGAGCTAAAGCCTCAATATTAGGATAATCTCGAGTATTCTGTTAATCTCATCCTTGAGATCTTTTTCCAGCTATCGTAATCTTTCCTGTAATCATTTCTTTACTTATAGTAAGACACTAACATGGGTATTTTCAATCATAAGCGAACAAAAGTTCCCTTTATGTTACTAATTTTAGGACTTCTCATTTAATTTTCTAAGGAAAACACTAAACTCGAATTCATTACGATGCACATTGTGATGTAATTTCTGCATTAATCTGGCCAATCAACATTCATGTGACTCGCAAATTTATAGTTGCTGCAATGGCACAATGAATATCGCTCCAAGGCAAAGAAATTTGTCTCCAACACATCACAATTCAGTTTGAGTTTCCGCCGATAGTGGCTCTTCCCGAAAAGAAATGCGATTTAAACGGACCCGATGCCAACATTCGAATTGCTCTGTCCACTACACTTTGCCACATCATTCTCGACGAATTCGCTATGATGTTATTTGTGGTCTTCAAGGTTTCCTTTCTTCATAAAACGAGTTTCGAAAAAATAAGCTGGGCAGACCGAGAGAGATCCTGGAATTGTCAAGTATGCGTCATCAACAGGCGTTACTGTCACTATGTCCTTAGCATTCGTTTCCGTATATTTATCATCCATCTTTGTAGAGCAAATTCCCCTCACTCTATTGTCGACGATGATGCAGGCCGATGAATTCTTTATCTTGACTGACGTTCCTCCATTACAGTAGGAAATTTGAAAAGCTAAAATTAATTTTGAACACTGATCACTTGCCATTCTTTGATATCCTCTTCTTTCTTTCCTTAAAAATCTTCTTTTGATAGAATTACATTTTCAAGGCCATTGTGGCAATCTACCTTATTAAAACATTTTCTTGTGGTTCTCTAAAAATTGTTCAATTTTTTTAGAGTATGACAAATGCATTTTTGCTTTTTCATTGTCGCTATACTTTCATTTGCAATCTTTCAAATGAGTATCTTCTTCTGTTTAGTTGCTCCAAGGTGTTATTAATATTATTTATTGAATATCAGCGAAGCATATAACAATACAGTTAATAATGCAGCACGAATAATACAACAGTCGTGGTGGCTAACGTTTCGACAAGGTTCGTCATCTTCAGAGCCTGGAAAGGTCAAATTGATTCGCAAATTATTAAATCAACGGCCTTCATAAACCCTAGCAGAAAATGTAAGGATAAATTTTTGGGTCGCATAGAAAAAACATCATTTCAAAAGCACTCACCGCTTTGATGTTTTTAGGTCGTTCAATTAATCACTGAAGACCTGCCACTTGGAGTCTGTGCTAATGTAAGACTGTGCCTGGCTCAGGTCGGAATATTAGCCTGAGACATGGTGCTAGGTCACGCGTTATTACGAAGCATTCCTCTTTGCGGTTCATTTTTGGGCCTTTGATTGCTTTGTCCTAAAGCTTGCCCCAACGACAGCGACGGCGACTGCATGAGGTCGGGTACAATTTACCTGATCTCTTGCGAGGCATGCGAGGATGAATATATTGGCGAAACGGGTAAACCACTCTGCATCCGCGTAAAAGAGCGCCTAGCTGGGAAACGTAACTCCGACTAAAAAACCCCACTTGGCACTCATAGGGAACAGAAGCATAAGGGAGCAGATTTTGACGTTATATACACGGTTTTTGCACAGGAATCGAAAACGTCTACGCGTAAAACTTTGGAAGCGTTCTGAATACATAGTAAAGGCCCCAAAATGAACCGCAAAGAGGAATGCCTCGTAATAACGCGTGACCTCAGCACCATATCTCAGGCTAATATTCCCGACCTGAGCCAGGCACAGTCTTACATTAGCACAGATTCCAGTGGCAGGTATTCAATGATTAATTGAACAACCTAAAACATCTAAGCGGTGAGTGCTTTTGAAATGAAGTTTTTTCTATGCGACCCAAAAATTTATCTCTTATATTTTCTGCTAGGTTATGAAGGCCTTTGATTTAATAATTTGCGAATCGATTTGACCTTTCCAGGCTCTGAAGAAGGCGAACCTTGCCGAAACATTAGCCACCACGATTGTTTGTAGTATTCGTGCTGCATTATTAACTGTGTTGTTATATACTTCGCTGATATTCAATAGATAATACTAATAACACCTCGGAGCGGCTAAACAGAAGAAGATGCTGATTTATTCAAGCTATGCCGAGGTTAATAGATAGTCAGACCTGGGATCTTCCAAATGGTTGTTCATTATTGAAGATCCACGCATGTCTTATATGTGGGTGATATCGTCTGCAAGCTCTTGACAATTCGAAGTGCTTTAGAGGTACGACAACACGGTCAATTCAAAGCAAAAACCGCCCAACTATGTTTATGACACACTCTGATGTGTTCAGGTACAATCGTGTGAGAAAGTATGGACATCAAATCGCTGTTGGAAACGAGGTTTACAAAAGGAATAACTTTAGATTAAATGTCAGTAAATGCGTCATTTCCTCAGGTGGCTTGGCTTAAATTTGATTCTACCATCTGTTTTGTTATTCTGCCTAAACTTTCCGATAAACAATAAATCTGTAAGCGAGAAAACGCTGGGGTTGCTAGTGTTTTTCTGTGAAATGGGAGGGAAGACATCGACTGACAAAACCTTCTATATTCTCATTGGTGTCACACACTGCTTTATCTACATAATCCCTGATGACGGAGAGAAAACCCGAGAAAACATTATTTGCAGAATTTCACTGCTTTCAAAAAACGGGTTGCCACCAGCATTGAAGAAAGCAAGAGGGAAATCGCACTTGAACCAGATCCTAGGTTAAAGAACGCATGAAGGAATTGGATGTCTAAGGCAGAGGAATCGTACACTTTGATTGCCAAAGCATCGGATGAAAAGTAATTTTGATATTTCAAAGAACGCCACCGACGTATCACTGAGTTGACTTCCTTGTTCACGTTTTTCAATGTTCCAGTCTCTCAACAAGTGAATGTTCATGGAACGCCGTCAATTTTTCACAATTTCTCTGCAGTGTGCTGACAAAACAAAATGTCTTATTGCACACTTCGTGTAGTGAAGTCTCATTTCATCAGTGTGATGATTACATATTGTTCATAGATTTCTTTCGTTTTTTCAATTATTTGAAAAAAAACGCTCAAAAAATGCAAAATATCTTTCTATTCTAATGCATTACGTATCAACTTTACTCATTTCTTATCACATGCTTTTGAAGTGACCTAAATTCAAACTGTGTGATAGGTATTTATATATTTTCTACCCGCAAGATGCTAGATATCCCTTTGATTACAAGGGAGGATCACTACAATTACACCATTTGCAATTTACCTGCCAGCAGAAAATAAGCTACTCAGATGCATCTCAAATCCACTACGCTAGCGAGAAGCATCCGAACGGAATCTGGTTCTAGTTTGTATGTTTTGCAAATGGCAAATCGCAAGCACCGTTAGCGCTATAGAATCATTGATCTGTTATAAGAATTCTTATGAACGTCAAATCGAGCTGATTTAACATTTCTGTGTTGAAGCAGTTCTGTGATGCTTTAGTTGGAATTTATGAGCGAAGAACTGTTGCACGTGCAGCAATTTCTTTACAATTTTGAATACATTACTCAACAAAGTTGGCAACTCCTAACCAATGTTTTCATGAAACTGCTTTCTTCATTCGACCGCTTTCTTATAGACCTAGCTCAAACAATAATAATCTGATAAGGACATGAGATGTTTTGAGTCATGTCTAAGTGCTATACAGGCACCTGTTTCGTCTTACCGGTACTCATCAATGGCACCGTCTCTCGGACCAGCAGAACCCTTGAAGTTATACTCCTCCATGAAGGGGTCGACACCAAGTAATAAATCACCGCAATCAGATGACGGTATGACCTGACACTGCAGTGACCGCTAGTCGAGTTTATGGCTTCCAAAGTGAATTATACCTCTTCGATCGTTTACTTTTTTATGGGCCTAACTCGAACAGTAGTTTTCGGAAACTGTTTTCGCGAAACTCTTAAAGACAGGAGCATTTTATAGCTTATTTTTATGCATTTGCTGTATAGTAAACATCCGGTAAGTTTAGGATACCTGGATCCCACAATGAAATGGAATGCTGCTGTACTACTTCGTCCTTGCGGAGCTTCATCCTGCTCGATTTGTCTCAATGTGACGCATCTGAAGTACATCGCTAAAAAAAGCATTTATTATGGATACTTGATTCAAGGTTTTGATAAAGGTGAACGGCCGAAGTGTTAGCCATAATAAAAATTTATGGCAACCTAGTTTGAACTCGTCAATAAAACAGAAGGCTGATAATACTCACAGTGGTTCAACAAAGGTGGATCCGATACGGTGCATGTTATTTGATGAGAATAGAGCGCAAAATATCGGGAGGCTTAATTTTGTAATTTCAACTGGTGCAGTGTTTGCTACAGACCGTTCCGTAGAACAACATTTTTTGTATTAGAAGGTAGAAGAACGCATCCATTGATTTAGAATTGCTATTCTGAAGAGGCATGGCCTGGAGCATTATCCTGGGAGACTATCAGAGAGAGTCTTTATAGTAAGCGAATGAAATGTGCCCCGCTGGAAGTTTACATCTTCATCTAGATGGTATTACATTCTTAGTCGAAAGAATGCGATGGTTTCTCTTAATTTCAACGTTCGGAAAGAAGTCTCCAAATTGGATCACTTGATAATAAGGTTCTCTGATTATAAGAAAACAAATAGAAAGCAAAACCAGTGCTGTTGACTCATCGGCTCCCTTACAAAAAAAAATCTTTCGAAAAACTCTTTCATATCATGGTTGCAAATGTAGCTGTATAAGCACCTTCGTATTATTTGAAATTGACGAGCGACAAGCAAAGTCTCCGTGACAATTTCCTCCGCTTTCAGTGGAATACCGTAGTTAGCAAGCGAATGTGAGCCAGTTTGGGACAAGCACCATCTTTGTTTTCTTGAAAATTCATACCCAATGAATGATGAGACCTTCGATATATTTTAAGAAACTGTTTGAGCTTTTTCAAGGTTTGGCAACTCTGTGGCTTACATCGGAGCCGCACGCTCCAGCTACTCACCAGAATTCATAGTAGGACAAAAGATGAGGTGCTAGGTCCAGACAACATGAACATAAAATGTTGTCTGGACGTTTTCCAGCCGATGGCTTGCTGTTGTTTTGAATTATAGAGACACTGCCTTTCACTCATCTCTTTTCCAGAATACTATTGTTGCTTTGCAGGAGTAGACGGCAATACTCAAATAATAGCCGGTCTAGACATCAGCTCTCAAATTGTCATGTTGTGAAAGTCAACATTCACCTAACCTCTGGCGCGTCTAGTCAAATTATTTTCGGATTCAATGAACCGCAAATGATGCTGAAGAAGCTCCGCACTGTAACTTCCGTGTTGGCCGTAGGAAATCTTATTAATTACATATATATGATAGCTGCCAGCTTATTAGGTTACATTGTCGCAGACCAATCCCGTTGCTGGTTAGCTGCTGACAGTTGCGATGTATTATATTTGAGACAGAATTGATAGCAGATTTGCGCCAAGCTAAGTTTTTCTTTTCATATTCGACCGTGTATTTGCAACCTTCGTTCTATTTATCGAGAAAATATCAGCTGTGTTAGCTCGTGTTGTCTTATGAATCCATGCAACAACGAGATTTCACACCATGATAGCAAAGAATTGTGGACATTCGACTCGAAGTAATCTGACTGCGAAGAAAATGACAACGTGAAACGCTGCTCAAGTAAAACTATGGGGCACTTCAATAAGCATGCGATAGCTCCCATACATATCGCGGGAATATCACAATTTCTTAAGTGGAATTTTTCCACTGAAAGCCTCGATATTACTAGTCTTTATTTCACTGTGCTATAGGCCTCCGCCCTATTCAACGATACAATCGAAGTTCGTGTTTTATTGGGTTATTATTGAAAATGCGGTTTGTCATAGCGAGCTGCAGTCGATAAAATCAGTGATACTGGAAAGAGAAGGCACAGCAAGCACATCTGCTGAAAGCTGACTGCTGCTGCATAGTATGACGGTGAAGACGAGTGTATATCATCACTATAAGCTCACTATCAGCTTCTAAAAGCATACGATCCATCACGATGCAGAGTTAGGTTCGAAATTCTAGTGGTGCTTTAGCGAAGAAGATCTGACTTAAATGACAGCGAAGGCAAAGACCCAACGACTCACAAAATGAATGAACGACTGTGGGCAGTCGGCTTGAATCATCATCTCTAGAAACATGGAAGGATGGGGTTGAAATACTAGGTAAATATTCATAAATCTCGTAGTATTAGCTAAATCAAGGAAAAAGCTAGTATTGATTGATAACCCCAAAGTCAAGAAAAAATCTATTTTAGAAACTTAATAATTTTGCTTAATCTTTGTTTCTAGTTCTCAGTTTGCTCTTGACAAGTTAAGATACGAAGTTGTTCGATTGAAACTAAAAGGGGAACAGACTGTTGTTGTGGCACTTATGAAATGATGCCTACATGTTTCGGCTTTGCAGCCTCATCACTAGCAAGAAGCCTTCTGGATCAGCCAGTACTTTTTGAGGAGATACATTTCCAACACATAAAGGAATCGACGAAGAATTTTTTCTCCCGATACGACTTGAATTGCTTGTCCGGGTTAGAGTCAAGATATGTTCACCGATTTGATATTGAATCTTCAAAAGCAGTCGAATATAGAAGTATGATTCATTCTACCAACCATTAGCGGTCGTGTTGATCTCTGCAATGTGGGGGGAATTCATCACATGATATGCGATGACTTGTTTAATCCGTCTATTCCTTTATATGTAGGAGGTATATCCCTTTTCAAGGATTGATTGAATCTAAAGACACCGTGATACTGATGAGGCAGATAGGCCGGAACACGTGTACAGCATTATATAAGTGCCATAACAGGCCTCTATCACTGACCCATTACTCTTTTATTTTATTCTAACAGCTCCGTGATTTGGCTCACCAGGATTAAGATGTGAACTATAAAGGAAGATCAAGGAAGGTACATTAATGAAATAGATTCTCTTTGAGCCTTAGCGTTATTAATCAATGATAGCTTCCTTGATTTAGCTAACACAGTGAGATTGACGAATATTCGATTAGCATTTCAACGCCTTCCATTCAGAGCTGATGATTCAAGCCGACTGCCCACAGTCGTTCGTCCACTTAGTGGGTTGTTGGGATCTTTGCCTTCGATGTCGTTTGGGTCAAATCCTTTTTTCAAAGCACCGCTCAGATGTAGAAGCTCACTCAGCGTAGTCTTCAGGATGAATCGTATACTATCCACTCGCTGAAAGTGATAATGGACACTCAATTCCGTCGGTCGTCCTACCCAGCAACAGTCAGTGTTACCATCGCTTAATTTAGCTACACTTTCGATTACTCAAGACATATCACTTTCCTGGAGAAAGCAAAACTGTTATCACTATCACCGAAAAATTCGCAAAGGACCATCTTGTATATAAGGACATCGATGAGTGAGTTCCTCCATTCGAGCTGTGTTCTGCCGAAAAGATCCGACAAGAACGGCAATAAAGGCGAAGACACAGAAAGAGGAGGAACGACAATGGACGATTGAAGAAAGCGAATCTATTGAGACCGCGGGCATGTTTTTAATAGAAAAGAAGATAAGCCAACTTCGGCATTAAAGTAGCTCATGAGACGACAGACTTGACCTTTTAAAAAATGCTTCGCTTCAATGGAAAAAATTGTTACGACCTTCATCAGCAGCTTTTGTTTCATTCTCTGGCGCGCTTTGTCGTAGTAGCTATAATAAAAGTTAATAAGTCTATTACGCAGTTTTGAGATTAGTGTTTAAAATATGCATGTAACTCAAAACGTTTCATTATTTTCTAGCCCACACGACTACAACTCTTAAAATTGCGGCTCTAAAAACACGAGTTCGAATCACCTTAGAGAACTAAGACTTCTTCATTCATGTTTTGAAGACTTTCAGCTGAATATTCATCTTTGATTTCAACCCTTTGTGGGAAAGCGTATCTTCTCCAGGTACACGATTATATTGAGTTCTTTTGTGCTGGAGAAAGTAGACTGAGAAACAATCATGATGGTATTGCGTCTGGTTTCCTAGAGAGCCTTGTTAATGCGCTGTAACAACAAGGTGAATATCATGTATTACTCTCTGCCCTTTTATCTATTCGGCTAATGTGTACTTGAATTGTCACTAAATTTCTGCTGAAAATTCAGCAATTTTTACTAGCATACATTTCCAGAATTCCAAAACAGAGCTTTGATAGTTTGAAGTCTTTATGCAGAGCTGTAGAGCGAAGAAAATTACTCTTAGCACTCGGAATTTAGTCGCTGTTGCTTGAAGTTCATAGCCGTTTAATCAACATTCTGATTCTGATTTTCTCTTTGAGCAGAACACGAGGTGTTACATTAAACTTTATTCGATAGCTGACGTTCGGCCAGTTCGCCTTCTTCAGAGCCTGGAAAGGTCAAAATGTTGCATACAATCAGTCAAACACCTCATTACTTCTTTAGAAAAAATCACCAGACCTAGATTTCAATTGCATCAAGCACAAAATCAACTTTCAGCCATACTCACCGCTTTTTATACGTGTTCCACTGAATGATTCGAGTGGAGATGGAGATCACATAGGCTCGTAATGCACCCAATCTATCAAAACAACAGTCCATATAACTGACTCATATCACGAGTGTTTAACGAGGCATTCCTCCTTGCAGTTTATAGTTGGATTGGTGGTGTTAATCCAAAGTGCTTGCGCTGGTGCTTTTGTGTTTCTGCGCCAGGATGGTGACTGCCGATCTCAAATTCCACTTAGTCGAGTTATCTTTCATTATACAGAGACGGTTCATATAAGCGGTTGCAGACTAATTATCATCTGAAAGCATCGGTGCTATTTCAATAATAACCACCGATTCCTCTAAGCCTGCTCTTCTCAAAAACCGTCTTATACCTGTACTAATCTTATTGGAAAAAAAGGGAAGATGGATGGGACTTTCCTTTCATTCGAGTTTTCGTTCGGAAGCGTACTTTTCTCTAAACCTAAACCGAGGGGGTTACAAATTGGTATCCATTAGAAGTAGTAATTTCCCGAGCCAGGAATTCAAAAGGCAAAACCCCAAATCAAACAATGAGTGGGTCCATAAGGAAAAAGCGGCAGGCATGAGACCATCTATCATTTCTCAATTGAAACTCCAATTACCAACATGTTCTGTCCTATAATTATTTATAAAAGTGCATAGGTCAGTATCCGCTGATGATCTAATGTCTAACGATCCATCTATATTCAAAGCTTAACGCATCAACAGCTGTATAGGCGGACCGAAGGATAGGATAGCATGGCTCTTAACTTTGATGAATCTTAGTTGCTAGGACACATTTCATCTCATCTGACGAACACGTCAGATGCTCCTGGATCGCCTACGTAAACGCAAACGCCCGAACGACGTGTACGTAATGGAGTCATTCGACGTCACTGCTCTATACACCGTGTCGAATGACTCTGCATTGCAAGACACACATGAGCTTTTGATACAACACCAGGAAGCTGTAAATATGTATGGCTGTCGATTGAGCAGTACATGGTCCTTTAAAAGAGTGCCCGAACTGCTCAATCTACAGATGGTCCGGGAAACTATTATCACTCAAATGAGATGCCTGGCAATCGGGCAGCGACTGGCACCTAGCCTAGCGATTGCCCTTTGTGTCGAAAGTGGAAGCACCAGTGATGGATCTCCGGCCATTACTGTAATGTTGGTATACAGATGATTGTTTGGTTATCTGTTCCACTCAAGAGGAGCTAGATAATTGCTTTAGATTGTTGAATGAGCAGTCAGAAGTATATAAAATTCAGCCGTGACATATCCAATAGATAGTCGGCTCCTTTCTTGAACGTGTAAATAAACTTAACCGAGAGCGGCTACATAACAAAGTGGTACCAAAGCCAAGTAATAAGAATATCCTGGTTCACTATCTCTCTTCTCATCCCTCATATACGAAAAAGGCGTTAGTAAAAACATGTTTCGCACAACAAACAATGTATGCACCAGGGAGGAGCAGAGAGTAGAATCCGTGAAACTGGTTCGGGAAATAGCCACTTCTAAGGAATACGAATTTGTAACCTCTCGGCTTAGGTTTAAGGAAAGAGTAACGCCTTTGAACGAAAACTTGAATGAAAGGAAAATCCCGTTCATCTTCCGTTTTTTTTTCAAATGAGATTAGTACAGCTATGATAACGCTGTATGAAAAGAGCGGGTTTAGAGCAATCGGTGGCTATTATTGAAATACCATAGATACTGCTCAGAAGAACACCTGACGCCAACTAGTTCGCAACCGCTTATATGACCGTCCCTGTAACATGAAAGATTGTAAAATATGTCCTAACGGCAGAGGACGGTGATCCATGAGCGTAGGTGCAGTATACAGAATCTCTTGCGAAGCGTTATAGCGATAAGTATATTGACGAAAAGGGTAGGCCGCTCTATGCCTCCATAGAAGAACACCTAGCTGACTAGCGTCTTAATAGACCGACTACCCCGCTAGGGACGCATAGAGAACAGAAACGCGACGGAGTTGATTTCGAGATCGAAGTCACCATCCTTGCGCAGGAACAAAAAAACATCAGCGCAAAAAATTCTGGAAGCACTTTGGACTAATACCACCAATCCGTCATAACGCGCAAGGAGTAATGCCTCGTAAACATCGTGATATGAGCTAGTATATAAGACTGTTGTTTGATGGTGTGCATTACGAGCCTATGTGATCTCCTTCCGGTGATCTTCACTTCAATCATTTAGGGAACACATATAAAAAGCGTTGAGTATTGAGAGTTGATTTTGTGCTCGATGCGATTGAAATCTAGGTCTGGTGATTTTTTCTGAAGTAGTAATGGAGGTGTTTAACTGATAGGATTGCGGACAATTTGACCTTTCGAGACTCTGAAGAAGACGGACTGCCAGTCAGGACAGAAACGCCAGCTGTCAAATAAAGATTGATGTATCACCTCGTGTTGGCTCAAAGAAGAAAATCAGGAATTGTATGCCGTGGTTAATAGGCAGTCGGTCTTGGGAATTGTTAGAAGAAGTACCAGCAGTTTAATATAGAAATGAAAGCCAGAACCCATGAAACGGTAGAACAAATACTCTCATACTATTTGATATTAAAAGGAGATCACGAAAGTCGCTCTACGTTCAGCAATTTCGACTATCATCCTGAGGGGGAGCGATTTCCAATATCTGACAATTTTTCTCAAATTCAAGCACATTCTTAATTTTCGTTCTCTTTTCATAGGTCACTGCTTCCTTTACAAGCTCAGATGCATTTTTACTGAACGTCCTTCCTTAATTTAATTTTTGTCCATGGAGTACTTCATAAAGACCTTCAAAAAAATGCAAGCAGAGTCTTAAAGTCACAAATCCAAGTCATCATATATCGAGTAAAATTCTAGTTCAACTGAGCACTGACGTTACCGTGAAGAATGCACACAGAGGATAAAAATTCTCTTATCTGCCTGCACAACAACAAGACCTCCTTTACAGTCAAGTACAGCACAGAAATTGATGTTATTCAATTGTCGAATGGTCACTGAAAGAGCACAAAGTGAAAAGGCTTTGTTACAAAGGATAGAATATATTCCATGAAACAAAAGGCACCTTTGAAGAAGATCTATTTGCGAAATATAATGGTTTCATTTTTATTTTTCTTAATCAGTTTTCACAGTGAAGAGGATACTGCAGTAATACAAACATGCACCTGTTAAAAGAATAGTGCTGAAGCTATAAAATACTTGAATTAATCTAGGTGCTTTTATGGTATAATTCCTGTAATCCTTTTCCTGATAATTTCTTTGAGGTGAGTAATGAAGGAATCACGTAATTTTTCGTATCTGCTAATTCTCACTCGTGTTTTGAAGGGAATAGCAAATCCAAACTTATCATTTTGCAATGCATTCTTATGATGCAATGTAATTGCTAGATTATTGTGGCTAATAAACGTCCATGTGGCTCACAAGTTTATTTGTGCTGTACTGCTACCGTGAATATCGGTTGAATCAAAAGTATAATTTCAAACACCGTCACAGTTCAAATTCAGTTTACGCCGACAGTGGCCCGTGCCGAAAAGAAGTGAGATCCAAAGGGACCCGATGCCAGCATTCGAAACGCTCTCTCCCACCACGTTTTGCCACATCATTCTCCACCAATTCGCCATGATGATGTTTGTGGTCTACACAGGCTTTTCTTGCTTAAGAGACAAATTTGAAAGCAAAGGTCAGCTGCTCAAACCGAAAGAGTTCCCGAAATTGTCAAGAATGTGCCATTGATAGTCGTTATCATCACCATGCTTCCTGGCGTTGTACACATCATTTTCTCTGCTCCTTTCACATTGCAAATTCCCGTCACAGTGCTGTTAACGATGATGCGACCCTCTTTGCATCATCATCACTAAAGGTAAAAAAGCTAAGGTTCTCAAAAAGACTCGACAAGAAATAAGGCAAAAATACCAAAGAAACTCTGACTTAGTTCTTTTCTCGTAACCATTTCCAGATCTTTTCTCCTAAAAATTCATTTTCAGTACAATTTTGTGATTTTGTCTCAGAACTGAGGATATTTTCTGTAACTCTCCAAAAGGATATGACATATTTTGAGCCGTTGTGTCTAGTGCTATACAGGCGCCTGTTTCGTCCTACCGGAGCTCGTTAGTAGCACCCTCGCTCGGCTCAGCCGATCACCTGAGGATAAATAATCTATGAAGAAATCGACGCCGAGTAATAAATTACTGCAAATCAGACGATAAAGTTACCTTATATTGTGGTGACCGGCTGTCGAGCTTGTGGCTTTTACAATTAATCATACCTCTCCTTCCGATTTATTACTCGGCGTTGATTCTTTTATAGGGGATTATTTAGTCGTAGGGGATTGGCTGAGCCGAGGAAGGGCATTACTGATGGGTTCAGTAGGATCAAACAGAGGCTTGTAGATCATTAGACCTAACAGCTCAAAACATGTCATATCTCTTGCCGGATTATACCTTTTTGAGCGGATCTAGAAAAGAGTGGTCAAAAGGAGAGGTATGATTCATTGTAAAAGCCACAAGTGTGTCTGACGGTTTCCACAATGTCAGCTAGTTACATCACCTGACTTACGCTGATAATTATTACTAAGCGTCGATTCCTTTATATAAAATCATTCAGCACAGGGAATCGGCCGAATCTAGGTAGGGTGCTACTGATGAGTCCCGGTAGGACGAAATAGGCGCTTGTATAACACTAGACCCAACGGCTTAAAACATGTTATACCCTTATCAGAGTATATCTTTTTGACCGTGTGTATGAAAAAGCGATCGCAAGGAGAGGTAGCCTGTAAAAAATGCTCATATTCTTTCATTTACAGAGTGATAAATTGATTCTTGCTTCTTTGATGTCTGTTATAGTTTTGTCTGCAATTTTCGAAATAGTTATTCATTAGTGAAGACCCACGCGTCATTTCTTGATGCCTAACGCACTTTTGGCAATTCATTAGTGCGTAGTGATCGTAACATTAACCTAACCCAGAATGGCCAAGATTATAACGTTGGGTAAGAGTGAGCTGCGACCTTGGCTTTCGGGAACATCAAAGGCCTGTGAAATAAATTTCTTCACTAGTTGGAAGGTAATGAAAGTATATTCAATGATATTTCATGAAGCTATGCAAGCCACGTAAGCACTGAGATGTTGGAATATTGTCAAATAATTTAGCTTGCCTCCTACGTCTTCCATTGCGGAAAATAACGTTGAGATCCAAGAGTTGCAAACTCACCGTTTGCATCACAGGCGATCCACAAAATCCCTAGCTGCTGCTTCGTTTAGGTGCAATACATTGAGAGTTGCCCGGATAGTGGGTGCGGAAGAGTTGACCATTTGAAACAGGTAAGAGGGTGAAGGCAGTAAACGGTGAAGGTTCTTTTACTCTTTGCAAAGAATTATTGTACCCTTGTTTTGAGTAGCGGAAAACTTGAACTCAGTTTAAACAACCTGTTTCTTTTTCGATCTTCTTGACTCTATATCAATGGCCCTTTTTTTTCTAATTATGATAGTAATCAAGATGATGACCTCAAGGCATGTTGTACGTCAACATGCTGAAACACACCGCCAATGCGGACGCTGGCATGTACACCCGTCGAACGCCACTGTTGTTGTTAGACACTGACACCTGACCCTCCGCCTCCCCATATTCCGCGCTCTTTCTCAGCCTGTCTCTAATGTCCGAGCCGCAAGCTCTGCGTGTAGGTGTGAGTCCGGGGCTGACACAAAGAACCAGAGACAGAATAATTCCGTCAACCACCCATCTCACCAATGCTCCAATCCCCGGCTTCCTTAAGATACCAAATACGACATATCATTTTTTTGATGAAACTAGTTTAGAAATAAGGAAAAAAAAAAGGGCCATTGATATAGAGTCAAGAAGATCGAAAGAAGAACCAGGTTGGTTTAAACTGAGTTCAAGTTTTCCGCTACTCAAAACAAGGGTACAATAATTCTTTGCAAAGAGTAAAAGAACCTTCACCGTTACTGCCTTCACCCTCTTACCTGTTCAAATGGTCAACTCTTCCGCACCCACTATCCGGGCAACTCTCAATGTATTGCACCTAACGAAGCAGCAGCTAGGGATTTTGTGGATCGCCTGTGATGCAAACGGTGAGTTTGCAACTCTTGGATCTCAACGTTATTTTCCGCAATGGAAGACGTAGGAGGCAAGCTAAATTATTTGACAATATTCCAACATCTCAGTGCTTACGTGGCTTGCATAGCTTCATGACAATATCATTGAATATACTTTCATTACCTTCCAACTAGTGAAGAAATTTATTTCACAGGCCTTTGATGTTCCCGAAAGCCAAGGTCGCAGCTCACTCTTACCCAACGTTATAATCTTGGCCATTCTGGGTTAGGTTAATGTTACGATCACTACGCACTAATGAATTGCCAACAAGTGCGTTAGGCATCAAGAAATGACGCGTGGGTCTTCACTAATGAATAACTATTTCGAAAATTGCAGACAAAACTATAACAGACATCAAAGAAGCAAGAATCAATTTATCACTCTGTAAATGAAAGAATATGAGCATTTTTTACAGGCTACCTCTCCTTGCGATCGCTTTTTCATACACACGGTCAAAAAGATATACTCTGATAAGGGTATAACATGTTTTAAGCCGTTGGGTCTAGTGTTATACAAGCGCCTATTTCGTCCTACCGGGACTCATCAGTAGCACCCTACCTAGATTCGGCCGATTCCCTGTGCTGAATGATTTTATATAAAGGAATCGACGCTTAGTAATAATATCAGCGTAAGTCAGGTGATGTAACTAGCTGACATTGTGGAAACCGTCAGACACACTTGTGGCTTTTACAATGAATCATACCTCTCCTTTTGACCACTCTTTTCTAGATCCGCTCAAAAAGGTATAATCCGGCAAGAGATATGACATGTTTTGAGCTGTTAGGTCTAATGATCTACAAGCCTCTGTTTGATCCTACTGAACCCATCAGTAATGCCCTTCCTCGGCTCAGCCAATCCCCTACGACTAAATAATCCCCTATAAAAGAATCAACGCCGAGTAATAAATCGGAAGGAGAGGTATGATTAATTGTAAAAGCCACAAGCTCGACAGCCGGTCACCACAATATAAGGTAACTTTATCGTCTGATTTGCAGTAATTTATTACTCGGCGTCGATTTCTTCATAGATTATTTATCCTCAGGTGATCGGCTGAGCCGAGCGAGGGTGCTACTAACGAGCTCCGGTAGGACGAAACAGGCGCCTGTATAGCACTAGACACAACGGCTCAAAATATGTCATATCCTTTTGGAGAGTTACAGAAAATATCCTCAGTTCTGAGACAAAATCACAAAATTGTACTGAAAATGAATTTTAGGAGAAAAGATCTGGAAATGGTTACGAGAAAAGAACTAAGTCAGAGTTTCTTTGGTATTTTTGCCTTATTTCTTGTCGAGTCTTTTTGAGAACCTTAGCTTTTTTACCTTTAGTGATGATGATGCAAAGAGGGTCGCATCATCGTTAACAGCACTGTGACGGGAATTTGCAATGTGAAAGGAGCAGAGAAAATGATGTGTACAACGCCAGGAAGCATGGTGATGATAACGACTATCAATGGCACATTCTTGACAATTTCGGGAACTCTTTCGGTTTGAGCAGCTGACCTTTGCTTTCAAATTTGTCTCTTTAAGCAAGAAAAGCCTGTGTAGACCACAAACATCATCATGGCGAATTGGTGGAGAATGATGTGGCAAAACGTGGTGGAGAGAGCGTTTCGAATGCTGGCATCGGGTCCCTTTGGATCTCACTTCTTTTCGGCACGGGCCACTGTCGGCGTAAACTGAATTTGAACTGTGACGTGTTTGAAATTATACTTTTGATTCAACCGATATTCACGGTAGCAGTACAGCACAAATAAACTTGTGAGCCACATGGACGTTTATTAGCCACAATAATCTAGCAATTACATTGCATCATAAGAATGCATTGCAAAATGATAAGTTTGGATTTGCTATTCCCTTCAAAACACGAGTGAGAATTAGCAGATACGAAAAATTACGTGATTCCTTCATTACTCACCTCAAAGAAATTATCAGGAAAAGGATTACAGGAATTATACCATAAAAGCACCTAGATTAATTCAAGTATTTTATAGCTTCAGCACTATTCTTTTAACAGGTGCATGTTTGTATTACTGCAGTATCCTCTTCACTGTGAAAACTGATTAAGAAAAATAAAAATGAAACCATTATATTTCGCAAATAGATCTTCTTCAAAGGTGCCTTTTGTTTCATGGAATATATTCTATCCTTTGTAACAAAGCCTTTTCACTTTGTGCTCTTTCAGTGACCATTCGACAATTGAAATAACATCAATTTCTGTGCTGTACTTGACTGTAAAGGAGGTCCTTGTTGTTGTGCAGGCAGATAAGAGAATTTTTATCCTCTGTGTGCATTCTTCACGGTAACGTCAGTGCTCAGTTGAACTAGAATTTTACTCGATATATGATGACTTGGATTTGTGACTTTAAGACTCTGCTTGCATTTTTTTGAAGGTCTTTATGAAGTACTCCATGGACAAAAATTAAATTAAGGAAGGACGTTCAGTAAAAATGCATCTGAGCTTGTAAAGGAAGCAGTGACCTATGAAAAGAGAACGAAAATTAAGAATGTGCTTGAATTTGAGAAAAATTGTCAGATATTGGAAATCGCTCCCCCTCAGGATGATAGTCGAAATTGCTGAACGCTAGAGCGACTTTCGTGATCTCCTTTTAATATCAAATAGTATGAGAGTATTTGTTCTACCGTTTCATGGGTTCTGGCTTTCATTTCTATATTAAACTGCTGGTACTTCTTCTAACAATTCCCAAGACCGACTGCCTATTAACCACGGCATACAATTCCTGATTTTCTTCTTTGAGCCAAACACGAGGTGATACATCAATCTTTATTTGACAGCTGGCGTTTCTGTCCTGACTGGCAGTCCGTCTTCTTCAGAGTCTCGAAAGGTCAAATTGTCCGCAATCCTATCAGTTAAACACCTCCATTACTACTTCAGAAAAAATCACCAGACCTAGATTTCAATCGCATCGAGCACAAAATCAACTCTCAATACTCAACGCTTTTTATATGTGTTCCCTAAATGATTGAAGTGAAGATCACCGGAAGGAGATCACATAGGCTCGTAATGCACCCATCAAACAACAGTCTTATATACTAGCTCATATCACGAGTGTTTACGAGGCATTACTCCTTGCGCTTTATGACGGATTGGTGGTATTAGTCCAAAGTGCTTCCAGAATTTTTTGCGCTGATGTTTTTTTTGTTCCTGCGCAAGGATGGTGACTTTGATCTCGAAATCAACTCCGTCGTGTTTCTGTTTTCTATGCGTCCCTAGCGGGGTAGTTCGGTCTATTAAGACGCTTGTCAGCTAGGTGTTCTTCTATGGAGGCATAGAGCGGCCTACCCTTTTCGCCAATATACTTATCGCTATACGCTTCGCAAGAGATTCTGCTAGATTGCACCTACGCTCATGGATCACCGTCCTCTGCCGTTAGGACATATTTTACAATCTTTCATTTTACAGGGACGGTTATATAAGCGGTTGCGAAATAATTGGCGTCAGGTGTTCTTCTGTGCGAGCATCTATGGTATTTCAATAATAGCCACCGATTGCTCTAAACCCGCTCTTTTCATACAGCGTTATCATAGCTGTACTAATCTCATTTGAAAAAAAAACGGGAAGATGAACGGGATTTTTTTTCACTCGAATTTCGTTCAAAGGCGTACTCTTTCCTTAAACCTATGCCGAGAGGTTACAAATTCGTATTCTTAGAAGTGGCTATTTCCCGAACCAGTTTCACGGATTCTACTCTCTGCTCCTCCCTGGTGCATACATTGTTTGTTGTGCGAAACATGTTTTTACTAACGCCTTTTTCGTATATGAGGGATGAGAAGAGAGATAGTGAACCAGGATATTTTATTACTTGGCTTTTGGTACCACTTTGTTATGTAGCCGCTCTCGGTTAAGTTTATTTACACGTTCAAGAAAAGGAGCCGACTATCTATTGATATGTCACGGCTGAATTTTATATACTCTGACTGCTCATTCAACAATCTAAAGCAATTATCTAGCTCCTCTTGAGTGGAACAGATAACCAAACAATCATCTGTATACCAACATTACAGTAATGGCCGGAGATCCATCACTGGTGCTTCCACTTTCGACACAAAGGCAATCGCTAGGCTAGGTGCCAGTCGCTGCCCGATTGCCAGGCATCTCATTTGAGTGATAATAGTTCCCGGACCATCTGTAGATTGAGCAGTTCGGGCACTCTTTTAAAGGACCATGTACTGCTCAATCGACAGGCCATACATATTTACAGCTTCCTGGTGTTGTATCAAAAGCTCATGTGTGTCTTGCAATGCAGAGTCATTCGACACGGTGTATAGAGCAGTGACGTCGAATGACTCCATTACGTACACGTCGTTCGCGTTTGCGTTACGTAGGCGATCCGGAGCATCTGACGTGTTCGTCAGATGAGATGAAATGTGTCCTAGCAACTAAGATGTCATCAAAGTTAAGAGCCATGCTATCCTATCCTTCGGTCCGCCTATACAGCTGTTGATGCGTTAAGCTTTGAATATAGATGGATCGTTAGACATTAGATCATCAGCGGATACTGACCTATGCACTTTTATAAATAATTATAGGACAGAACATGTTGGTAATTGGAGTTTCAATTGAGAAATGATAGATGGTCTCATGCCTGCCGCTTTTTCCTTATGGACCCACTCATTGTTTGATTTGGGGTTTTGCCTTTTGAATTCCTGGCTCGGGAAATTACTACTTCTAATGGATACCAATTTGTAACCCCCTCGGTTTAGGTTTAGAGAAAAGTACGCTTCCGAACGGAAAACTCGAATGAAAGGAAAGTCCCATCCATCTTCCCTTTTTTTCCAATAAGATTAGTACAGGTTATAAGACGGTTTTTGAGAAGAGCAGGCTTAGAGGAATCGGTGGTTATTATTGAAATAGCACCGATGCTTTCAGATGATAATTAGTCTGCAACCGCTTATATGACCGTCTCTGTATAATGAAAGATAACTCGACTAAGTGGAATTTGAGATCGCAGTCACCATCCTGGCGCAGAAACAAAAAGCACCAGCGCAAGCACTTTGGATTAACACCACCAATCCAACTATAAACTGCAAGGAGGAATGCCTCGTTAACACTCGTGATATGAGTCAGTTATAGAGACTGTTGTTTTGATAGATTGGGTGCATTACGAGCCTATGTGATCTCTTCCATCTCCACTCGGATCATTCAGTGGAACACATATAAAAAAGCGGTGAGTATGTTGAAGTTGATTTTGTGCTTGATGCATTGAAATCTAGGTCTGGTGATTTTCTCTAAAGAAGTAATGGAGGTGTTTGACTGATTGTATTGCAAACATTTTGACCTTTCCAGGCTCTGAAGAAGGCGAACTGCCGAAACGTCAGCTATCGAATAAAGTTTAATGTAACACCTCGTGTTCTGCTCAAAGAAGAAAATCAGAATCAGAATGTTGATTAAACGGCTATGAACTTCAAGCCAACAGCGACTAAATTCCGAGTGCTAAGAGTAATTTTCTTCGCTCTTACAGCTCTGCATAAAGACCTTCAAACTATCAAAGCTCTGTTTTGGAATTCTGGAAATGTATGCTAGTAAAAATTGCTGAATTTTCAGCAGAAATTTAGTGACAATTCAAGTACACATTAGCCGAATAGATAAAAGGGCAGAGAGTAATACATGATATTCACCTTGTTGTTACAGCGCATTAACAAGGCTCTCTAGGAAACCAGACGCAATACCATCATGATTGTTTCTCAGTCTACTTTCTCCAGCACAAAAGAACTCAATATAATCGTGTACCTGGAGAAGATACGCTTTCCCACAAAGGGTTGAAATCAAAGATGAATATTCAGCTGAAAGTCTTCAAAACATGAATGAAGAAGTCTTAGTTCTCTAAGGTGATTCGACTTCGTGTTTTTAGAGCCGCAATTTTAAGAGTTGTAGTCGTGTGGGCTAGAAAATAATGAAACGTTTTGAGTTACATGCATATTTTAAACACTAATCTCAAAACTGCGTAATAGACTTATTAACTTTTATTATAGCTACTACGACAAAGCGCGCCAGAGAATGAAACAAAAGCTGCTGATGAAGGTCGTAACAATTTTTTCCATTGAAGCGAAGCATTTTTTAAAAGGTCAAGTCTGTCGTCTCATGAGCTACTTTAATGCCGAAGTTGGCTTATCTTCTTTTCTATTAAAAACATGCCCGCGGTCTCAATAGATTCGCTTTCTTCAATCGTCCATTGTCGTTCCTCCTCTTTCTGTGTCTTCGCCTTTATTGCCGTTCTTGTCGGATCTTTTCGGCAGAACACAGCTCGAATGGAGGAACTCACTCATCGATGTCCTTATATACAAGATGGTCCTTTGCGAATTTTTCGGTGATAGTGATAACAGTTTTGCTTTCTCCAGGAAAGTGATATGTCTTGAGTAATCGAAAGTGTAGCTAAATTAAGCGATGGTAACACTGACTGTTGCTGGGTAGGACGACCGACGGAATTGAGTGTCCATTATCACTTTCAGCGAGTGGATAGTATACGATTCATCCTGAAGACTACGCTGAGTGAGCTTCTACATCTGAGCGGTGCTTTGAAAAAAGGATTTGACCCAAACGACATCGAAGGCAAAGATCCCAACAACCCACTAAGTGGACGAACGACTGTGGGCAGTCGGCTTGAATCATCAGCTCTGAATGGAAGGCGTTGAAATGCTAATCGAATATTCGTCAATCTCACTGTGTTAGCTAAATCAAGGAAGCTATCATTGATTAATAACGCTAAGGCTCAAAGAGAATCTATTTCATTAATGTACCTTCCTTGATCTTCCTTTATAGTTCACATCTTAATCCTGGTGAGCCAAATCACGGAGCTGTTAGAATAAATTAAAAGAGTAATGGGTCAGTGATAGAGGCCTGTTATGGCACTTATATAATGCTGTACACGTGTTCCGGCCTATCTGCCTCATCAGTATCACGGTGTCTTTAGATTCAATCAATTCCTTGAAAAGGGATATACCTCCTACATATAAAGGAATAGACGGATTAAACAAGTCATCGCATATCATGTGATGAATTCCCCCCACATTGCAGAGATCAACACGACCGCTAATGGTTGGTAGAATGAATCATACTTCTATATTCGACTGCTTTTGAAGATTCAATATCAAATCGGTGAACATATCTTGACTCTAACCCGGACAAGCAATTCAAGTCGTATCGGGAGAAAAAATTCTTCGTCGATTCCTTTATGTGTTGGAAATGTATCTCCTCAAAAAGTACTGGCTGATCCAGAAGGCTTCTTGCTAGTGATGAGGCTGCAAAGCCGAAACATGTAGGCATCATTTCATAAGTGCCACAACAACAGTCTGTTCCCCTTTTAGTTTCAATCGAACAACTTCGTATCTTAACTTGTCAAGAGCAAACTGAGAACTAGAAACAAAGATTAAGCAAAATTATTAAGTTTCTAAAATAGATTTTTTCTTGACTTTGGGGTTATCAATCAATACTAGCTTTTTCCTTGATTTAGCTAATACTACGAGATTTATGAATATTTACCTAGTATTTCAACCCCATCCTTCCATGTTTCTAGAGATGATGATTCAAGCCGACTGCCCACAGTCGTTCATTCATTTTGTGAGTCGTTGGGTCTTTGCCTTCGCTGTCATTTAAGTCAGATCTTCTTCGCTAAAGCACCACTAGAATTTCGAACCTAACTCTGCATCGTGATGGATCGTATGCTTTTAGAAGCTGATAGTGAGCTTATAGTGATGATATACACTCGTCTTCACCGTCATACTATGCAGCAGCAGTCAGCTTTCAGCAGATGTGCTTGCTGTGCCTTCTCTTTCCAGTATCACTGATTTTATCGACTGCAGCTCGCTATGACAAACCGCATTTTCAATAATAACCCAATAAACACGAACTTCGATTGTATCGTTGAATAGGGCGGAGGCCTATAGCACAGTGAAAATAAAGACTAGTAATATCGAGGCTTTCAGTGGAAAAATTCCACTTAAGAAATTGTGATATTCCCGCGATATGTATGGGAGCTATCGCATGCTTATTGAAGTGCCCCATAGTTTTACTTGAGCAGCGTTTCACGTTGTCATTTTCTTCGCAGTCAGATTACTTCGAGTCGAATGTCCACAATTCTTTGCTATCATGGTGTGAAATTCTCGTTGTTGCATGGATTCATAAGACAACACGAGCTAACACAGCTGATATTTTCTCGATAAATAGAACGAAGGTTGCAAATACACGGTCGAATATGAAAAGAAAAACTTAGCTTGGCGCAAATCTGCTATCAATTCTGTCTCAAATATAATACATCGCAACTGTCAGCAGCTAACCAGCAACGGGATTGGTCTGCGACAATGTAACCTAATAAGCTGGCAGCTATCATATATATGTAATTAATAAGATTTCCTACGGCCAACACGGAAGTTACAGTGCGGAGCTTCTTCAGCATCATTTGCGGTTCATTGAATCCGAAAATAATTTGACTAGACGCGCCAGAGGTTAGGTGAATGTTGACTTTCACAACATGACAAGTTGAGAGCTGATGTCTAGACCGGCTATTATTTGAGTATTGCCGTCTACTCCTGCAAAGCAACAATAGTATTCTGGAAAGAGATGAGTGAAAGGCAGTGTCTCTATAATTCAAAACAACAGCAAGCCATCGGCTGGAAAACGTCCAGACAACATTTTATGTTCATGTTGTCTGGACCTAGCACCTCATCTTTTGTCCTACTATGAATTCTGGTGAGTGCTGGAGCGTGCGGCTCCGATGTAAGCCACAGAGTTGCCAAACCTTGAAAAAGCTCAAACAGTTTCTTAAAATATATCGAAGGTCTCATTCATTCATTGGGTATGAATTTTCAAGAAAACAAAGATGGTGCTTGTCCCAAACTGGCTCACATTCGCTTGCTAACTACGGTATTCCACTGAAAGCGGAGGGAAATTGTCACGGAGACTTTGCTTGTCGCTCGTCAATTTCAAATAATACGAAGGTGCTTATACAGCTACATTTGCAACCATGATATGAAAGAGTTTTTCGAAAGATTTTTTTTTGTAAGGGAGCCGATGAGTCAACAGCACTGGTTTTGCTTTCTATTTGTTTCTTATAATCAGAGAACCTTATTATCAAGTGATCCAATTTGGAGACTTCTTTCCGAACGTTGAAATTAAGAGAAACCATCGCATTCTTTCGACTAAGAATGTAATACCATCTAGATGAAGATGTAAACTTCCAGCGGGGCACATTTCATTCGCTTACTATAAAGACTCTCTCTGATAGTCTCCCAGGATAATGCTCCAGGCCATGCCTCTTCAGAATAGCAATTCTAAATCAATGGATGCGTTCTTCTACCTTCTAATACAAAAAATGTTGTTCTACGGAACGGTCTGTAGCAAACACTGCACCAGTTGAAATTACAAAATTAAGCCTCCCGATATTTTGCGCTCTATTCTCATCAAATAACATGCACCGTATCGGATCCACCTTTGTTGAACCACTGTGAGTATTATCAGCCTTCTGTTTTATTGACGAGTTCAAACTAGGTTGCCATAAATTTTTATTATGGCTAACACTTCGGCCGTTCACCTTTATCAAAACCTTGAATCAAGTATCCATAATAAATGCTTTTTTTAGCGATGTACTTCAGATGCGTCACATTGAGACAAATCGAGCAGGATGAAGCTCCGCAAGGACGAAGTAGTACAGCAGCATTCCATTTCATTGTGGGATCCAGGTATCCTAAACTTACCGGATGTTTACTATACAGCAAATGCATAAAAATAAGCTATAAAATGCTCCTGTCTTTAAGAGTTTCGCGAAAACAGTTTCCGAAAACTACTGTTCGAGTTAGGCCCATAAAAAAGTAAACGATCGAAGAGGTATAATTCACTTTGGAAGCCATAAACTCGACTAGCGGTCACTGCAGTGTCAGGTCATACCGTCATCTGATTGCGGTGATTTATTACTTGGTGTCGACCCCTTCATGGAGGAGTATAACTTCAAGGGTTCTGCTGGTCCGAGAGACGGTGCCATTGATGAGTACCGGTAAGACGAAACAGGTGCCTGTATAGCACTTAGACATGACTCAAAACATCTCATGTCCTTATCAGATTATTATTGTTTGAGCTAGGTCTATAAGAAAGCGGTCGAATGAAGAAAGCAGTTTCATGAAAACATTGGTTAGGAGTTGCCAACTTTGTTGAGTAATGTATTCAAAATTGTAAAGAAATTGCTGCACGTGCAACAGTTCTTCGCTCATAAATTCCAACTAAAGCATCACAGAACTGCTTCAACACAGAAATGTTAAATCAGCTCGATTTGACGTTCATAAGAATTCTTATAACAGATCAATGATTCTATAGCGCTAACGGTGCTTGCGATTTGCCATTTGCAAAACATACAAACTAGAACCAGATTCCGTTCGGATGCTTCTCGCTAGCGTAGTGGATTTGAGATGCATCTGAGTAGCTTATTTTCTGCTGGCAGGTAAATTGCAAATGGTGTAATTGTAGTGATCCTCCCTTGTAATCAAAGGGATATCTAGCATCTTGCGGGTAGAAAATATATAAATACCTATCACACAGTTTGAATTTAGGTCACTTCAAAAGCATGTGATAAGAAATGAGTAAAGTTGATACGTAATGCATTAGAATAGAAAGATATTTTGCATTTTTTGAGCGTTTTTTTTCAAATAATTGAAAAAACGAAAGAAATCTATGAACAATATGTAATCATCACACTGATGAAATGAGACTTCACTACACGAAGTGTGCAATAAGACATTTTGTTTTGTCAGCACACTGCAGAGAAATTGTGAAAAATTGACGGCGTTCCATGAACATTCACTTGTTGAGAGACTGGAACATTGAAAAACGTGAACAAGGAAGTCAACTCAGTGATACGTCGGTGGCGTTCTTTGAAATATCAAAATTACTTTTCATCCGATGCTTTGGCAATCAAAGTGTACGATTCCTCTGCCTTAGACATCCAATTCCTTCATGCGTTCTTTAACCTAGGATCTGGTTCAAGTGCGATTTCCCTCTTGCTTTCTTCAATGCTGGTGGCAACCCGTTTTTTGAAAGCAGTGAAATTCTGCAAATAATGTTTTCTCGGGTTTTCTCTCCGTCATCAGGGATTATGTAGATAAAGCAGTGTGTGACACCAATGAGAATATAGAAGGTTTTGTCAGTCGATGTCTTCCCTCCCATTTCACAGAAAAACACTAGCAACCCCAGCGTTTTCTCGCTTACAGATTTATTGTTTATCGGAAAGTTTAGGCAGAATAACAAAACAGATGGTAGAATCAAATTTAAGCCAAGCCACCTGAGGAAATGACGCATTTACTGACATTTAATCTAAAGTTATTCCTTTGTAAACCTCGTTTCCAACAGCGATTTGATGTCCATACTTTCTCACCGATTGTACCTGAACACATCAGAGTGTGTCATAAACATAGTTGGGCGGTTTTTGCTTTGAATTGACCGTGTTGTCGTACCTCTAAAGCACTTCGAATTGTCAAGAGCTTGCAGACGATATCACCCACATATAAGACATGCGTGGATCTTCAATAATGAACAACCATTTGGAAGATCCCAGGTCTGACTATCTATTAACCTCGGCATAGCTTGAATAAATCAGCATCTTCTTCTGTTTAGCCGCTCCGAGGTGTTATTAGTATTATCTATTGAATATCAGCGAAGTATATAACAACACAGTTAATAATGCAGCACGAATACTACAAACAATCGTGGTGGCTAATGTTTCGGCAAGGTTCGCCTTCTTCAGAGCCTGGAAAGGTCAAATCGATTCGCAAATTATTAAATCAAAGGCCTTCATAACCTAGCAGAAAATATAAGAGATAAATTTTTGGGTCGCATAGAAAAAACTTCATTTCAAAAGCACTCACCGCTTAGATGTTTTAGGTTGTTCAATTAATCATTGAATACCTGCCACTTGGAATCTGTGCTAATGTAAGACTGTGCCTGGCTCAGGTCGGGAATATTAGCCTGAGATATGGTGCTAGGTCACGCGTTATTACGAGGCATTCCTCTTTGCGGTTCATTTTGGGGCCTTTACTATGTATTCAGAACGCTTCCAAAGTTTTACGCGTAGACGTTTTCGATTCCTGTGCAAAAACCGTGTATATAACGTCAAAATCTGCTCCCTTATGCTTCTGTTCCCTATGAGTGCCAAGTGGGGTTTTTTAGTCGGAGTTACGTTTCCCAGCTAGGCGCTCTTTTACGCGGATGCAGAGTGGTTTACCCGTTTCGCCAATATATTCATCCTCGCATGCCTCGCAAGAGATCAGGTAAATTGTACCCGACCTCATGCAGTCGCCGTCGCTGTCGTTGGGGCAAGCTTTAGGACAAAGCAATCAAAGGCCCAAAAATGAACCGCAAAGAGGAATGCTTCGTAATAACGCGTGACCTAGCACCATGTCTCAGGCTAATATTCCGACCTGAGCCAGGCACAGTCTTACATTAGCACAGACTCCAAGTGGCAGGTCTTCAGTGATTAATTGAACGACCTAAAACATCAAAGCGGTGAGTGCTTTTGAAATGATGTTTTTTCTATGCGACCCAAAAATTTATCCTTACATTTTCTGCTAGGGTTATGAAGGCCGTTGATTTAATAATTTGCGAATCAATTTGACCTTTCCAGGCTCTGAAGATGACGAACCTTGTCGAAACGTTAGCCACCACGACTGTTGTATTATTCGTGCTGCATTATTAACTGTATTGTTATATGCTTCGCTGATATTCAATAAATAATATTAATAACACCTTGGAGCAACTAAACAGAAGAAGATACTCATTTGAAAGATTGCAAATGAAAGTATAGCGACAATGAAAAAGCAAAAATGCATTTGTCATACTCTAAAAAATTGAACAATTTTTAGAGAACCACAAGAAAATGTTTTAATAAGGTAGATTGCCACAATGGCCTTGAAAATGTAATTCTATCAAAAGAAGATTTTTAAGGAAAGAAAGAAGAGGATATCAAAGAATGGCAAGTGATCAGTGTTCAAAATTAATTTTAGCTTTTCAAATTTCCTACTGTAATGGAGGAACGTCAGTCAAGATAAAGAATTCATCGGCCTGCATCATCGTCGACAATAGAGTGAGGGGAATTTGCTCTACAAAGATGGATGATAAATATACGGAAACGAATGCTAAGGACATAGTGACAGTAACGCCTGTTGATGACGCATACTTGACAATTCCAGGATCTCTCTCGGTCTGCCCAGCTTATTTTTTCGAAACTCGTTTTATGAAGAAAGGAAACCTTGAAGACCACAAATAACATCATAGCGAATTCGTCGAGAATGATGTGGCAAAGTGTAGTGGACAGAGCAATTCGAATGTTGGCATCGGGTCCGTTTAAATCGCATTTCTTTTCGGGAAGAGCCACTATCGGCGGAAACTCAAACTGAATTGTGATGTGTTGGAGACAAATTTCTTTGCCTTGAGCGATATTCATTGTGCCATTGCAGCAACTATAAATTTGCGAGTCACATGAATGTTGATTGGCCAGATTAATGCAGAAATTACATCACAATGTGCATCGTAATGAATTCGAGTTTAGTGTTTTCCTTAGAAAATTAAATGAGAAGTCCTAAAATTAGTAACATAAAGGGAACTTTTGTTCGCTTATGATTGAAAATACCCATGTTAGTGTCTTACTATAAGTAAAGAAATGATTACAGGAAAGATTACGATAGCTGGAAAAAGATCTCAAGGATGAGATTAACAGAATACTCGAGATTATCCTAATATTTGAGGCTTTAGCTCTACCAACTATCAGTAACAAGTCTGTAATGTTATAAAAATGTTTCCCACATTCGCTGTGGAGATCGAATAGCAAAAATAGAATGAACGGCGTATGAATTATGTAAAGTGGCAATTTTTCTGATAGAACTGCGGCATGTCTCATGAGAGACCTTAACAACGATAAAAAAAAGTTACGGTGCCTTGAGCGATGCAGTGAAGAGCATCACCGATCCCCTTACGGTAACAACTACGATGACGTCATTGTTCTACGACATCATTCTACTATAGTCAAAAGATGTTTTCTAGATTTTCTTCCTCGGTGTCAGACATCAGATTGGTGAAAAATAATCGCGGTTTAAGACCCGTGCTGAAACAACAATTACTTTTGTAATCGTCTGAAATAGTGGGGATGAGAGACGTGGACAGTGAATTCACTGCCTTTTTTCGCCGATATTTTGCGGTTGCTATCATATAAGGACGTTGTCTTTCATTCGAATGATGTGGTGTGTTTCCCTTTGATGGTATCTAAGGTGGCGTGTGGTGCTGACGAAACGTATGCCATTCACATGGAATACCAAACCTTAAAATGGTTTAATAGAAAGTCTATGGAGATATATCAAAACTCTATAACGGTTTTAGAAATCAATCAAATGAAAGGTAATGTTTTGTGAAGTTTTCTGCTAAAAAAATGGAAACTAACATTCATCATGAGTGAAGATTGTAATCTATTCTTTCATGGCAGAATTTCCATGTCAGATTTCCTCTAAGAGGTCTGCCTCGCTAAATAATATGTTCAGTCTCGCAAACTTGTGTTCACATTAGAGTGAAAAACCTCGATGAGCCTGGGACGTGTAGATGTGCCGTGTTTTTAATTCTGCTCTGCTAATAAGTCAAATAAATAGATAAACAAAGCTACAGATGGATCGAGGTAACAGGTCACTGAGTTGACTCAAAGATTTTCAGCAGTTAACAACCCCAGCGCTTTCATCGAGAGAGAGAACTGGTATATTTACAGATTTTGGTCCACGGTCTGTTGAAGCGCAAAGACAACCTATGCTGATGGACAAGATGAGCCCGACACACAATTTCTGTCGCGGACACCTTATGACATTGAAAACCACGAAATAGAAAGCAGCTGAAAAAGATATCTGAAGGATATCAACCATTCCTAAGGAACACAGAGCAATAGTCACTTGGACTATGGAGATCAAAACGTTAACTGAAAGACAACTTTTTTGATTGGAACAAAATCCCTTTGTAGCTGCTCTTGAGATTAGTTGAAATTACTGGCGTTGCCAACAGGTGTCATAAAGAAGTGGCATTGGGAATTTCGCAGCAGTCACTAAACTCCCACCTAACAACGTGTGCTTCAATGAGTCCCTATCCGTCTCTGCGACTGTTTGAGCAACTCGGGAATATGTGTGATATTCTAACGACATAGACGGAAAGACACCATGTCCAAGTTCGTTTCGTATGCGAGCGGAAATACACCAGGGAAGGTGAAGCTGAAATAGAGGCGAAGCTGGTCGACGTGGTTAGGGGATGCGAAACCGAGAGAACCCACTCCTCTGGTGTTTCCAAAAGCGGAGCGCCGGCATCTCAACATCCTTTTCTTTGTCTTTTTTTTTCGAGTGTTACGCAATTCTGCCATCGTTATAAACTGGTGACCAATGGCTCAGTTGTAAGGAGGCACTGACGCCTCATCGTTCTCTCTAAAATTCCATTTGCATCTCGATGTTCCTTGTCAGTTTTGCGTTATAGTGTTATGTCCTTGGAGCACCATACTAGGGACCATTATTTTCGAGGGCTCGGACTGTTATATTAGGCGCATAGCGCCCAGTATGCTACTACAGTTTGTTTTCTTTGCTTTCTTTCCCCGAAATTGGTCAGGTGGTTGCTATTGTAGATCTTATCATAGCAAGTCTTAGCTAGTTTTTGCGGACCGTGGAATTGGTCAGCGAAAGATGCCTCGAGTTGTTAAACTCCCATGGAACAATGACCACCGTTACTCCGAATCAGCATCAGAAAAAAAGCACCTCCCCGAACTCCTCAATAAGCTTCTTCACCCAAGCAAGCAAGTCTGGAGGGACGGTACTGAAAAAACATGGAGGCAGGTTAAGGGGAACAAATCGAAAACCCTACGATCAGTCGGTAAACTGACGTCATCGGAGGCAATTAGCAGGTTGGTGAGCCAGTCGCTCTTAGGATTCCACTCCTCTTTCAGCTTATTTCCCTCTTTTATTTCGTTTTTTCCACTAGTAGACGTTGATTTATTACGCTTTTATCTTCTAATTTGCTACATCCACTTGATAGCCTCAGAAAATTTCCTTTGTTGACTAAGTGGCTTATATAGCAAAAATAGGCTCGAAATGGGGCAAGATCATTATTTTAATATTGTGAAGAAGAGGAATGGAAACCGTGCCTGTGGTGGTCGTAGAAGGACACAAGTTTGAAGGCATCATATTTTTTCGCGAGGCACAAGAGCTCTGCACTTTGATGGATGTGACAACATGTCGAGATGAGAAAGTACACTGAACAGATTCAAGAATGCGAGTGAAATGGCACTGAGTGGAGTCTTCTTACCCACTTTTTATAAATGATGTGCAAACGAAACAGTTTAGTCATAAGTAACTAGTGGAATGCAAATCGATTGACATAGGGCGAAAGTTGAGCCTGTGCATCACCCATATCAGCGACGTGCACCACCACTACACATACTGAGACGTGCAAACATGCATTTCGAATAGCTGCCAGCATAACTGGGTTTAATGCCGATATAATCTTATCAGACTAAGCCAGAAAATTCTTTCTTGACAGCTGCGACAATTCAAAACTATTTTCCTTATATATTTCTTAAACTTAACTGTCATTCTGTTTGTATATCCGTCACAGACTCACGTGACTTATCCGAAATCTATAAGTGATTTAGAAAAGGTTAATCTCAAATCCAAAAAAAACTGCTTTTAAAAAAGAGTTTAATTTAAATCATTCAACATCTCAGATTTCTGGAGAGATCCGGAATTTGCTGTTTGCAGAAACAGAAAGAGTGAAAAGCATCAGGCCTTCCAGAAAAATTGTTCAGATTTGCACCTCTTCTATTGAGCCCTTTTTTTATAGACTCGCTTAGAATGATATAATCTGATAAGGATATAATATGTTTTGAGCTGTTTGGTCTAGTGCTATACAGGTACTGTTTCGTAAAGAGGATTATTTAAGCTTGGGGGATCGGCTGAACCGAGGGAGTATGGTATTGATGAGTTCCAATAGAACGAAACAGGAGCCTGTATACCGCTAACCCTAACAGCTCAAAACATGTTATATCGTGTTCAGATCTGTATTATACGATTTAGAGATCTTGTTAGATAGAATACATTAGAGTTCCTTCCCCAGTTCCTTGAGCTACTCCGAGTTATACACCGGACTTTTATGAGCATTACTGCTAGTAATTCCTCAAACCATATGATAATTAATTGATATATGAAACAACTATTTCGCATCTCTGCAAGATGCGTCCAGAACAAATGTTCTCCTACGTAAACAAATGTGTGTCAAAAAAGCATTATTTTGCTTAGTATCGGAGAAACCCCTTTGGGGAAGAATAGTAAACGAATCAACAGCTGTTTGCAATGGTATCCGGGGCAATATCAAAAATAATCTAAAAAGAAAGTTTGACTTCCTTCAATCAAAATGAAGACGTAAAAGCTTCAATTTCCGCGATGACATCGATAAATCGAATAATCACGGCCCCTCAAAGAGATCAAGAGCTACTGTGTTAGGTGGCGTAACGCTTCCGGATGGTGCGCGGTCATTATTAGATTTGGTTTCAGGTTTTGCGCCTAGTCAACCATTTCTCAATTAACCGTGAGCAGGATAGTATGCAGTCTACAAGAAATTTAGAATCAACTGGGATAGAAGCTCAGATTAGAAGGGTTAGGTAACGAAAAACAAATAGGGGTACTACTATGCATTCCCTTTCCGCAAGATTTTACAAGGAAGAAAAACGAAATAGCGAATTGGACCCTATTTATCGCGTTTTTTCAAACGAAGTTCTGCAAATACTTAACCACTTTCGGCATAAGAAATTAAGCTTTAATCCGACACACAAACAAAAACAAAGTTTGTCCCAAATTAGGGAGCTCGCGAGATCAAAATCTATGCGTCTATCCGTAAGTGATAAAGGTGAGGAATTTGTGGTAATTCCAAATTAGCTGGATGTCGAAATGACGGAGAAAACATCTTCAGGATGTCTCGCTCTATTGTCCATCCTCTGAGAAGGAATATAAACACCAATATAAAAAATTTAAACAAAGAATGTGTCAACACGGTAATGGCAGCGGGTTTGGAAACTTCAGTTATCTCTCGGCTCAAGAACAATAATCAAATTTGTCCGATCCCATACCTTCTCACAAAAACACATAAACTTACAACTATTGATGATTTAGTGTCAACCGATCCATCAACATACAAGCTCAGACCTATCACCAGCTTTATGTGCAGGCCAACGGATAGAATAACACGGTTTCTAAACCTTATTTTTAATCAGGTGCTTAAATTCATGCCAACCCATCTACTCAACACTCAAATGTTCCTAGATTACCTAGGTTGCGCCAAACCAAACAACTCGCACGTAATGGAGTCATTTGATGTTACCTCACTCTATAGAAGCGTAGCAAATAACTCTGCAATGCAAGCCATTTCTGAACTTATAACTGAAAATGAGCAAAAAGTAAATATGTATGGCTTCTCAATTCAACAAGCAATGACCCTCCTGAAAAAATGTCTTAGTTGTTCAATCTTTAGGTGGTCGGGAAAATACTTCACACAATCTTAGAAGGTACTTTCATGTATAAGGTGGCAGCTCCAGATATCGTTTCACCGCCCATTGCTCCACTGCCGGGATATAGACGATTGCTTCATTGTCTGTTCCACACAAGAGGAAATGGACAAGTGTTCTGAAGTCTTGAACGGACAGTCAGAGCATTTAAAAATTAACGCGAGAGAGTCCAAACGGGAGCTGGCTTCCATTCTTATACATCCAGGAAAGCTTTCGGATAGTGGCTAAACTACAAAATGGTATCAAAAACCAAGTAACAAAAACATTTGGTCAATCACCTTTCCTCTCATCCTTCACACATGAAAAAATCGCTAATTAAAAACATTTTTGGAAGGCTAAAAATGTGTGCACAGGAGAGGAGTAAAGGAACGATTCATTATACTTGGCACAAAAAATTGCCATTTCCAACGGCTACAAAACATTTACTACTCGGGATAAAAGAAGTGAAATTAGGTCTCGAAAAACCAACACTCCGCACCTGAATAAAACTTCCTTCAAGCTGCCATTTTTATGAAACGAATTCAGTAGAGCGGTTAAAAGTTTCAAAAAGATACGGTCTTGAAAATTCCGTGGTAGTTATTGAAATCCCACCTCCTACCCTACGCCATCAGCTGATACGCAATAGACTTTATGATCGATTGTGCAACACCAAAAACTGTATGATCTGCTCTAACGGAAAAGAGGGTGAGTGTATGAGATCGGGCATAATTTATTTGCCAACATGTAAGACATGCGGGAAGAATATATAGGAGGAACGGGTGGACCACTTTTCATCCGCAAAAAGAACATCTAGACAGTACATCTAGAAATAGATAAAACCAAACCTTCAGGTTTACATAGGGCACAAAGAACTTACAAGCAAAATTTGGTTTGGACTGTCACAATCCTAGAGCAGGAATCAAAAACATCCACGCGCAAAACTCTTGAGACATTGTGGGTAAAAGCCCAAAACCCCGAAATGAACCGGAAGGCGAGTGCGTCATCTTCAAGCGAGATCTCGCGCCCTTTCTTCGTTTGACCTCTTAACCTGACCTAGCGGCATATAAATAAGATCGTCCGAAATCATTCAAATTGGCAAACACTGCATACTCCCAGGCTCTGAAGAAGACGGGTCGTCGAAAGGTCAACCAAGTTACTACGACTAGTTTACCAAGCTCGGGTCAGTCAATCAAGATAAGTTTTTTGATCTTCATATATCAATTAATTATGCCGAGGTTTGCAGAAAGTCAAACTTTTGAATTGCTGTCATATGATAATTAATTTGAAAACACTTTTGATTGCGTTTCTGTTGCCGGTAACCGAGGATCACATGTGTGTAACAGTGCATATATAACTACTGTGGTCACACGCGCCCATTTACAGTAATGTTCTGAATAATCACCCATCTGACTTTACGATTTACAGTATTGTTACAGTAAGATCGGTCTAATAATCATGCTTATTTCAAACACATCACAGTTCAGTTTCAGTTTCCTACGACAGTGCCAACTGCTGAGAGAAAGTGCGACCCAAATGGCCTCATTGCCAACATTCGAACTGCTCTATTGATTATACTTTGCCACATTGTTCTCGACCAATTCGTCATGATGAAATTTGTGGTCTGCAAGAATTTTTTTCTCTCAAATTAACTGTCCATAAAGTAAAGGTGTTCAAACCGAAAGAGTTCCTGAAATTGACGTGACATTGGAGGGAACGGGCGTTATTTTGCCTTCAGGGTCCGAACACTTTTTGTTGTCCATCGTTACAGTACAGATTCCCGTCACCGTGCCGCCGACGATGATGCAACTCGGTGGATCCTTTCCATCATTGCAACAAACTATGAGTCTTAGAGAGGCACCTTCTTCTATCAATTCAGAATATTAAAAAAGGATAACAACAGTTTTGAACACTGATTTCCCTCTACACTTCAAAACTCTCTATTTCATCACCTACCACATTGAATATTATATCATTCTCAGAAAAAAGATTTGGAAGAATTTATCAAAAAATGCCATCGTTTTTGAATGATTCGAATCTGGTGAACCTATGCTGGTTTTCTCATATTCCACTAGGTTGAAAAGAAAGTTTCCATCGTCTTGAGAAAACATTCAAAGTATCTGCACATATTCAGACAACAAACAACACAATATCTTTCAAAATACAGACCTTATTATCCACCACTTTTTGCCATCGGCTCCGCCAGGTTTCGGATTAGATCGAAGTACCACTCCTTCGGCTTTGAATCAAAGAACTCTTGACGTGCTTCTTCAACTTCATCAGAAAGATCCAAATCGGCGACCTTTCAAAAAGTGTTGCATTGATCGGAAAAGACCGTATCAGATGGAGCAACGTCCGCGACTATAGGTGGATGCGCTAGAAGTCTCAACTCCGTCCATTTCTCAAACTTTGCCTTGGCTTTTTGGCTGTGTATGTTTTTGCGTTGTCTTGCTGAAACAAAGCGCGTTCTTTGACGAACAAGTTTTGGGTACTTCTCGACCAACTTGTAGGAAACTCGGTCAGGCTGTTCGTAGTAAAGATCGGCGTTGATGGATTTGCCATTCGGAACAAGTTCAACACGATTCATGCGAGAAAAACGACAATCACATTCAAACGATGGAAATTTCTTACTTCTTACTACATGGATCACAACATTTTTAAGTGGAATCTCCTCAAACATTGTGTGACTTGCTTTAGGATAATAGGAAAGCAGAGTTTAGTTCACCAACAATGCCTGCTATTTCAGTAATGGACTTTATGAAATTCAGTACCCACGCATAGTTCATCATCTGCCTGGACCATGAAGAACTTTCTGGCACTGCAATGGTTCGTAGGTGATGTCAACAGTAACTTGACTCAAAATGGACGAAATAATGGCATCAGATAGGAGAGCGCTACGAGCTTGGAGTTCGAGAACATCAAATACCTAAGGAGCAAACCTTTTTCAGTAGTTGAAAGTTCAATTGGAATTGTTTCCAATCAAATTACTTGAAGCTACGCAAATCATATTAGCACTAGGAGGCCGAAGAAATGTCAGAATTTGCTGCTCACTCAAAACTCCTTTCAGAAATGGAGAAAAGAGAAGAACATCTGAAATTTTATGAGTGGCCAACTCACTGTCTTGCATCACAAGACGTTGTACAAATCTCCTTAGCTCCTTCTTGACTTGTTGCAATGACCAGGCACACGGGCACGGACGTCGGGTGCAGTAGAGTAAACCATTTCAACCGGCAAAGTGAAGACAGTGACGGTGAAGGCCCTACTACGTGCTGGAACAAATTTCGCACTTAACTTGTGAGCAGTTAACAATTAAACTTTCACATTAGATAATATTTTCAGCTCATTCGGATTGTTTTTACATTTTTTTGAAGCTTTTTCATAAGGGTCTCGGTTCTCAGCAGCTTCTCAGTACTGCTGAATTGCTAGATGCTCCATTTTATTAGATATCATAAACTAAATTGGAGATTGAAATACTTTTGCAGTAAGATAACGGTCCTCTGCCCATACCTTGCCCTCAGGCACCACTCCACATCCCAACACAGTCAAGATCGTGGTTAGTAGTGATATTATGGAGAGATCGGTCGAAAGTCCTGTCATGTTTTGTACCTAAAATTCTGAACAAATAGTGTAGACGCAATTGCAAAATAAACTTTTCATCTTCTGCATAAAGTCGGTCACCGAGCAGCAGCGTAACTAGCACTTAGGGTTGACGATTAAGTCGCTGGCGTGGCAGCCAGTTGAGTTCTAAAAATGCTTTTAGAGTTCTCATCCTCCTAATCCGAAAGAAATACCCGTTGAGGCAAGTTTGCATCAACTTATTTCAGTTTAAGGCTGCCGGGAATGGATTTTGAGTCAAATGGATGTCATGCGTTAAAAACAACAGCTATGCGAGAGCGATCACTGGAACTAAAAATGTCTTGAATGAACAAAAAACTCAAGACGCTGTTCGAATTCGGCCCGCCTCCTCATTTTCTGACGCTGCGCTTAGAATCACGATTTTTCTCAGGAATGTTATTTATATTCTTAGTCGACAAAACGCCAAAAGTTTCTTAGCCTTTTATGAGAAAATCTGTAGAAGAAGAAATTAACTGACGAAAACAAAGCACAGCTTCCGTTACGAAACTTTCTGAACTAATAATTCCCATGACACAGACAATACGTTGAATGAGCTCCGACGTCCTAATTAGCCTCTCACATTAGCTCCATGGAATCTGCTTCGGTTATCAAAGACCCAACTAAATCTACAATAAGAGCCTTCACAAATTTTGCTGAAACGTTCAGATGTAGAGAGAGAGAATGAGTGTCAAGACTATCTCACAGCTTGTAGGGCAGTGCATCGACATAGGAAGAGGCTGACGGACCTTCTTATGAATGCAACTGATGTAACAATAAGCAGAGGCTTCCTTACTCACCTTTTGATAAGTCTCCAAGCTTTTGATAAACATAATGTTTACAAAACGCCATCAGTTCTTCGCAATTTGTGATGACCATACGCAAGCAAAACTTTCTTTTGTACATTTCGTATAGTGAAGTCTTACCTATTCATGTAACAACTTCGAACTCTTCAGTAGATTATTTGCTTTGCAATGACCGATTGGAACAACATAGAGCTATAGAATCAACGACTCTATTAACGTTAAAGAAAGATGGAGTTGAATAAGCAAATCCGTGATGTAGGAGTTCCGTGTTGCAACAGTTCCGTATCACAGCACTTAGTGATGTGGAAGATTCTGATGTGGCATTTCTGTGTTGCAGCAGTTCCCGTTGTAGGAGTCTCTTGCTGAAGTAGTTCCGTGTTGTTCTAGGTGAATTACTGAGCGAAAAACAATTTTGCTAAGACATTTTTTTTGCACTCTGACCGTGCCACTGTGCTAAGTCGGCGAGTCTCAGTCAATGCCTCTATAATACTCTTACCAAAGACATTGTGAACAAATTTTCTTTCACAACGTCATTTTATGTAGATTGCTGTATAGCTTACGTCAGGCACACTTGACCGAAACTAAAGCCACTATGAAAGGGCGTTGCTGAAAACACTACTTTATTCGTGCTGCTCTTCACCCCATTCTCTTCAGTTCAATGTGACGGCCGTGAGGACCACCACTGTATGAAGGACAAATGTTAGGGAAACTCAAATGAATTCTTTAGCTTCTGATGAAGGCAATATTGTGGAATGTTAAATATGTTGCTGCTCCAATAAACTCGTTACTATTTTTCGATTTCGTGATATGAGAAGATGTACATGTTGATAGCTGCAGACTCTCGCGAACGAAATGAGAAGGTTTTCGACAAGCCACGTCTTGCCAGGACCCAAAAGTGTTGTGAATGCGTCACGGTGAATCATGATTCATGTCCGTCATCCTTCATGGGCAGTCAGTAAGTATGCCAGTATCTCCTAAACGCCAGCTAATCTTATCATTTATGCCAATTTCTCAAGAATCATCGAGCTCCTTATCGTCTTCATGTATCAACTATTGCTCACAGAAACGGAAACGAGATGCATGACTTTTTTTACCATACTAGCCAAAAGCAATCGAGTGTACAACAATGCCCATTCAGTGATAGTTTCACTAAAGGAACGTGTAAATTGCACGTCAGCGCCTATTCTATGCAGGAGTTGGGTTTCCTTCAAGAGAACTGGCTAAAGACGGAAGAGCCTGTCCGACTGGCGAGCCTGTCAAGGCCGAAATAGTGTCAAACTGCGCAAGTACCCATGACAAACCACATGCATGGTTCAAAAAGCAGCTACCAGGCATATTGGAACTTTGAGCGTGCTCTTAAGAAAACACTCGAAACAAAAGTATTTCTCACAGAATCAAATATCTTAGCGGCGATCCTGAATTGGGTATTACTCACAGGCATTGAATCACTGATCCTCATTGTGCATCAAATGTTACTCATGGATCATTAATGGAACTCTTATTGTCGCATGTACCGCATACTGCTCATACACATATTGTTGGGAAAGTATGCCGTGAATTGGGACATAGACGTCACCGGCAAGCACATCAAAATATGCTGTGTTTGATTTCGTCACTGGAGGCAAGGGAACTACCCCATAGTTAATGCCCACATAACTGTGAAGTGTTTGCAGTGCAACTCACAAATGACTCTCAGCCTCCATCACATCATATAAAAACTGCCCACTGGCTCCATTCTCTGTGCAAACATTCACAAAGCAAGCATAGCGTCACCTAGGACTCTGCCGAGAGCCGTTCCTTCGAAGGAGACAGTACAAGCTTTTCACATCAGTCGCTTTCTTCTCCTCAAATATTGCTCCCGCAATCTTTCCTTAAATCACCAATTCTCTACGAACGCGATCTATCAAAATCGTCCATTACATATTTCGTGTGGATGCATATATTAGTGTAATAGCATTTATGAGATTATTACATGTGAGAAGGTGGCATGTGAAATGTGTTATAGATTGTGTGCTTCTAGGGATGAATAATTAGTCAGTCAAGGCGTTCACAAAAGAATAGCCGACATAGACCAATAAGAAGTGACGCATGTTCTAACCGAGCGAGCAAACGATCTCACTTATAATCCTACCGGAGAAAGCAACTAAATCACTGAAAACCACTACAAGTTATGACAAAGATTTATAACAACCATGCATAGACTCATCATCAAAGAATCATTTACAGCGATCTTCCATAGAAGTGAGACTTGAAGTATATGTTATATGTTAACAATATCAAAGCAAAAGTGTTCGTAAGCCTCATATAGTGATTTCAATCTATATAAATTTCGAACGCACATTCCTACATAATTGATTCATTTAAAAGCGGTGAATTGGCCTGTTATTCTAAAAAACCATTCGATGAGGGTTCACAGCTGGAAACTGAACTTGTTCAAAAAAGCGTTTGGTTCCTCGTGTAAGTGGAGTCGAACCAATGGTCGGAGAATGCGAAATCAGTTCCACTATGTTCAACAATAATTCCTTGAATAGGATGTTGAACATTATGATTTCCTGCATATGAACGGCAAACTGGAGACAAAGCTAACGCTACTGAATCATCCGGCTGTTTTACAAAAAGTGCACGAATGTTGATTATAACTGAATAGGCGAGATCATGTCATTTTATTTGAACTTTTGAATGACGAGCATTTACACCACGACGTTCTCCATCCACTTCCAAGAGAATACTGTTGTTAGCCAGCAAATTCCATCAAAAACGAAAAAACATATTTCTTGCAAGTAAAGGGCATGCTAGTTTACAGCAATGGAAAGAGCACGGCAATTATTATATCATAGCCGACCTGGTCGAGCACTTTTAGTTTGTTCGCTTAGAAAGTCATTTATTATACTTGGCGTGCTTGAACAATGTTTTCAATCAAAACAGCATAAGCTTTTTATCAGGAGCAATTGGCAGTATGGTAATGTGCTAGGTAGAGCTCTATTTCACATAGCTTTCCAAACCACTGGTTTGAAGTCATCTTTCAATGGTCATGCTTACTTCGGTTGATAGGAGAGAAGGCGCTTAAGAACATATCTTTCCATTCGTATTTTCCATGCATATTATTTTGGTTGCATGTTCTAGCTCTCGCTCGGAATTGTGTACCGCAGCAACCACGCAAGTTGCTGTGACAGTCTATCGGGCCTTAAACTTAGGTAAATAATCCTCTATCAACATAATATCACTGTTGACACAGCTATAAATAGCAACAATAAGTGCAGTGCAGCGAGCAAGGCCACTATAAAACAGAAGTGGTAGTTCACCAGGCTTTGCGGACATGTCAAGCTGAGACGGCGGCTTCTTTTAACTTTCATAACACGTCGTTGACTAAAATCTCGAGAATTCCGAAGTCTGCCTGTTTTCGGAAAGAAATCTCTTAGAGCCCTGTAAAAGCAGTATTGGACATTTAAGTGCTTCTTCGCTGAGCACAGTTTTTTATTCAGACTTTCAATAGCCATTCAATAGCACAAATCTCGGTGATTCTAGCAATGTGCTTGTTTTTCGGTAAATCTTCTTCGCGCGTTGTTACAACTATAAGAATATTGCGTTTCGCACATGCTTAGCATCGCTACATCGCACAGCTATAGCGAATTACGCAGAGTATCGGCGCGGCGCAGAGTGCAAAACTCAATATGATTTTTACTGTAACAACGCAATAAGTAGTTTTTCTAAACAGGCGGCGCAGAGTGCAAACTCAATATGATTTGACTGTAACAACGCACTAAGCAGTTTTTCTAAACAAGCAAGCATGAAGTTGGAAGTTCCTGAGTTTCTGGCTGTTGAAAGGTATAATTGGAAGTGCAATGAAAGTCTATGTCCAGCAGAAGATGGTTGAGTGTGAAATGAAATTTAGTTTTACTACTACAGCATAATATATAACACTATTCAAACCCATACCGTTCAAATTTTCGAGATTCATATCACGGAATTAATAATGAAATATCAAGAAGTATCTTAGAGAAAACGTTTTTGAGTACATGGGTGCAAACACGGAAAAGTATTCGACTATTACATTGTCTTTCAAATTTCCGTCGTTTAATGCGGCTTATGAAATATTGTTTAAAATGAAAGTACAGAAAGCTGATAGATTTATATCGATATATTCTTTGCACAAGTCTATTAAAATTGGCAGGATGCCAAGATCACTCTGACTGATTAGTGAAAAAAAGAGAATCTTCGTCCGAACATGAACTTTATATTTGTAATAGAACATTCGAACTTGTAGAGAAAGTCGTGGTGTATCGTAATACCGCAAAACTTCAAAATGTTTTTATGAGACATTGGAAAAAAAGCACTAATGCAATTGACGAAAATCGCGCACTCGACTGTATTTGCTGCTCATGGCGATAACAACAGCGTGGTCCTCAAAAAGTTAATGGCAGCTGTGTGCCAGCGACTGTATAGCGACTCAAAAAACATCTCACGTTCGTCTGGTCTTAGCATGCTGTGTCCCCCATTCCCACCATTACTAAAAAGGCTGGTGGAGGCCTGTGAGTCTGAGAATGTGGGGCGAAGGTCGCAACACGTAGACGTGGTGACGCACCAACCTCCAGAAATGCTCAAAACAGTCTCTCAGGATATCTCTATATAGAGAGTGTACCTTTCATGTTCACCAGCATATCGATACGCGCACATATTTTTGTTAACAGAACTGCTCTCAATCGTCAACGGGAAATCTTTATGGGTATCAGTTATGTTGCTGTACTAAGCAGCTAAGTGTTGAGAACTGTTAAGTCATCATGCCCTTGGTTGTATTCCATAGAATGTTGCATCAAATCATTCTGCTTATTGTATGGATTCTACGATACAGCACGCATGTACTTCATAGCAAAACTGTCGGTTCTGCTTATTTCAGCCTGGGTGCTCTCATTTGTAGCAGATGGATATGTCAGCTGATGAAATGTTCCCACTTTACTCACTTGGAAGCACCGAAGATATCCCAATACCATGCAAGCTTCTGAATATTACTGAGGTGGATTTTTTATTGTTCATATAGTTTTTTCTCCAGTCCTGCGTCAACCCCTCTATTTCATGTGACGTATTGGCGGCCTCTTGAGCATTTTTAATCACTCCAGTTGATTTATTCTATGGGCTATGAGCATTCGACGGCTCATCATGGATGAAGTCTGGTCTCGAACACTTTGTAGATATCGTTCAAAAAGCCTTGATACATGCGAAGCAGCTATGCCAGCAAAGATGCAGGGGAGATGAATTGTTCGGTTTGTCGTAATCCGTCCCCGCCTCGACTCTCAAAAATTTGAAAAGTCAGGAGAACGCAATAGGAAATAATGGTAGGTTGCTTAGAAATTAGATGAGCCCTAAGTTGTATCGCGATAGGATACGCAAGTTTGTATAATGCATTAATCCTGTCAACATAGCTATTATTCAGTTTACGGTTTGCTGAGAGCTAAGGTCTGCCTTGAGGCTTGAGAAGAATAGTTTGAAGTTTTGTTGCTAATATGAGTCTTTATAGTCGATGCTGCTTGCCAAAACTTATTCAAATTTCAAGCGGTGTTGAGCCCGTCTTTTACTCGTAGCGTGGTCGCTGTCAGCATAATCTAGTTAATGCCGATATGATGCTTACACAAGCCAAATCCCTTGACAATTGGTTTTAAAAGCTTCGATGCCCTATATTGACCATTTGGTAGCAGATCGGTGGCCTCTGTGCAGTTGTAGAAGTTCCAGCTATGGGTGAAATGCAAGGTCAATTCAAGTAGGCGAAAACATTTGATGAGTTTCAAAAAATCAAATTTCAGAGCCTTTTGGTAAAACAAGAAGGTTTTCATCTAGTAGGTAAGGCTAACCCCGAATGCAACAGACTCACTGCGCTGATCTTGGTTCGTTGTAGCACGCAACGGCGAGTGGTTTGCGATAGCGCATAGTTTCCGAGCCGTCCATTAGGAAGAAGGTTGCTGATTCGATCCCCTCCCATTACGCTTCACAATAATTTTTTCTGTTGATTATCACTTTAAGAATCTTTTGCAGAGGTGATTATTATAGCAAAAAAAAAAACAGCTGTATAACATTTTTGCTAGTTCTTGAAACAAAACGTAGATCTGCGATGCAACAGCGCATATACAACTTTTTTTTTCGCATTTCCTTCGACATGTTGCGAAAGTCGAATTTGAAAGCACATTTACTGCAGTGTATGGTAGTGTACGGAAGTGAATTGCGTAGCAGATTTCTCACTCAACACGTGGCACATTCTCACAAGTGTTGCTCTAAGCTGTAGATTGCTGATTAGCTGGTGATAAATTATTTATCCAATCAATCGCCTGTTGTGGTGCATGCTGAACGGAAGACGAGAAAATTAGACGAAGAAGTCTGATGTGAGGCTGGGAGGCAATCAAATCAGCAACCTTCTTTCCGGTGGGCGAAATCGCTAACTACTGGGCACAGTGAACTGCTGCGCCACTCGTGGAGAGGCAGGATTAGTGCCGTGGGTCTGTCGTATCCAAATGGTTACCAAGTTAAGAATTCAATAGGAATCGGTGCTTGCAGCACAATTTGTGATTTTCATCATTTAATTGAGTTTTTTCCCTGTTGGAAGAATTCTGTTTCTTATTTTACTCTCATATGCCACAGTTTTCTCTACAGATCCATATGGGCGTGTGTAGTAGCTGCTATCTGAGAAAAATAAGCGACATTTTGCTACGTAATCATGCTGTCATTGCCATTTAGTCATTTGTATAAATTGTGCAAACGACATTACGATGTAAGTAAATAGGTTTTGATAATTTTCATATATGCTATGACTACAATTACCATTGCAACTGAAGATTAGAAAAAAAGGAGTAGTTGGTCAAAAATGGTGGATGCGTACTGTATGCGATACCAGTCCATCAAAACTTGCAATAATCTCTAGGTATCATACCTTTCTTTTCGGGTTTTTCTTGAGACTACGCTCAACTGTCAAGAGCACTTACACAACACAATACACGTGTATACAAGTACCCATAACATAGCATACACATGACTCAAAAATAGTTGTCACACATATCAAATTTGGAGCCTGGTTTCAGAAAAACACTCGAAACGAACGGCATCTCGGACAGTTTTGAGCTTTCTTTTTATATTTATCCATATTGTACTCATATATGTCGTCCATTTCCTTTTGTCAAGAATGTTGCACCTTCGTACATTAGGAGCAGATAGCAAGTAGTCACACCTTTCTTCAATCTTATCTTCAAGGAGGAAAGTTCCCAGACCAATGGAGGACATGCGCACTGTTGTCCCTTCACAAAAAGGGTGACCGAATTGATCTTCGTAATTATCGCCCGATTTCTTCGTGGAGTGTACTCTACAAGCTCTTTCAGAAAATCTTCCTGTTCTTTTCTAGTGTTTTCTCAGCCACACAAAAAAAAAAACGCTCCCTGTCGATTTTGGATGAGGCACAGTCGGCCTATCATCAGGACTCTGGAAGGGATTCTGTTGCATGGACTGCATCTAAATCTAATCATCTAATGCCGGCTATTGGATTTTGTTGGGAACACGGTATTCCTTTTGTTCTAACCTTTATCGACTATGGAAAAGCTTTTGACAGTGCTGGAATTATGCAATTCTAGAAACTATATAGACCCTAAGAGTAGACCCGTCCTATATACGAATATTAGCAGACTGCTATCGAAACTACAGCACGAGAATACGGCTCTTCACCGACGTCTCACTATACTCATCGGGAAGGGCTCGAAAGGCGACACTATATCGCCAAATCTTATCACCTCCGCATTGCAGTGGATGATCACGTCACTCGATTGGGACGAAAAAGGTAGACATACAGATTGGTGAAAAACTCCATCTGTTATGGGCACTTACATGTGTTTCGGCCTTCACAGCCTCGCCAGTTCCACAGTGCCTTTCCTCATAGCCAATTCTCTTGGGGGAAACCCAACCCCCCTACATAGAGAAGCAGACGTAATATTTACACGTACCGTCAAGTGAAGGAAATCACTAAGTGGCAGTGTTGTACATTCGATTGCTCTTGGGCGGTATTTATGAAATATTATACCGGTTCTTTTGAGTGTTTTTTCAGGACCACAAAAAAAACGAACAGTATGATATTTCATAAATACCAGCCAAAAACAATCGGGTGTGCAATACTGCCATTTGGTGATTTTCATTCACTTGATGACACGTATAAGTAGTGCTCTAGTGTCTGCGTCTCTTATGTGTGAGGAGATTGGGTTCCACCTCAAGGGCATTGGCCAAGCAGAAAGGCACTGTGCAAATGGTAAAGATGCGCTTTTATCTTATCCGTTTAGAGTTTATAGAGCCAGTGATGAATCGGGAATTGGAGTCTCTTCTCGAATAGGCGGAGACAGTTATTTCAGTAATTTTCTATATTTAGTAACTGCATTTTAAGGCATATATATATATGCATATACACATGTATATTGTAGTAATAGTGCAATTCAGCCTTGGAGAATTAATCTTTATATTAATGATTGTAACGCAAATAGATCTGTAACGTCGAGTCAATCCACCTGCTTGTACGAATAGTAGAACTAAAGGTAATGTTTTGGTGAATTCATAGTTCACTGTTCGAGTTTACTGCGTAACTGAGAAGTCTAGAAGAATATGAATACGCTGCCTACATCTTGAGGAATTATGGATTTCAACAACTAGATAATAATTAGATAGTACTTCACAAGGTGATTACAGAAGAGATAAACTCTGAGTTTAAGAAGTATAGGAAAGCAATTGAAGATTATTAAAGATTACTAAAACCACTAACCACTAAGAGGATATGGGAAGAAGAGCTTCATATTACCAAAGGTCTACGATAATGAATAATGTATGAATGAAAATAAGAAACTAAATGAAAACAGGGAAACTACCGATATAACTTTATGGATAGAAGAAAATCTGATGCTGTTGCGTTTTATCGGTGTGGGTGGATTGCCTGATTAGATCGCACTCGTTTGCTTCTGGCATATCCCTAGGTACACGTGTGATTGTTTGGTTCGCATGTACATCGACGTTATTTCCAATAAGCACGCATTTGATTATTAAACTGTTAAACTTAGAAAACCATAGAGTGTGGTTGAATAGAGACTAATCGATAGAAAAATCTCTATATAACCCTTTGTGGACGGCTCCATTTTCGGCTAACGGGCGGCTCGGACGGCTACGAAGACAGGCCGTTAACTCCCCTTTCAAGACTTTTATGGTAGTATTCATATCTCAGCAAGGTTATTCTTAATAGAAACAACGTAACTGCTCCACTCATAATCTACACTTTCAAATGAAAGAACTAAGTGTTTATGAAAAGGCTGCTTTTGAGAGCTTTATCAAACATTTTTTATGAAATTTCATTTAGATTTACCTACAATACAATCAAATTTGTCTTCTCTTTCTTTCGTCTTTCAATATACTTTATTGCATGAAAAGCATAAAATTAATCATACTGGCTGAAAAAAGGAAAATAATGGAATGTTCGTTAAAAATAGTGCTGCTTGTTGCATGCGATACCACTTCACCATTAATTCTTGATAATGTTTCGATTTATTAGTGCAATTCACATTCCTATAAACATTCCTGTAGCAAACCTTCCATAGAAGTTTTGCTATCTTTTCTGAAATTACATGATAATTTAGGCAACACAGATGGTCTATGACTTTGAAGAGCAAATGGCATCGTAGAGTTTCGAAGACCTTAGACAGAAGATGGTCCCAGTGGCGAGGGCGGCACTTGCCAACCTCAACAGTCAGTTCGATCGCCGGGCATCATCCCAAGCGGTCGTGTGACTTTATCTGGGCCATCTCTTCTCAATCGTAATCGATCCATTATTGCTCTCTTTACACAGTCTCGTTGCCGTGTATAACCATATGGTTGTGTTCATATGATCGTTTAATGAACTTAGAGAATTGTGAGCGGAACATATCGCTTCCGTGGCTTAGCGAGCTCACTTAGGGTATGCTTGGCCCACCACCACGGTTAAGGGATTCTGCTCATATGTAATCAGTAGTGAGTCCACTGCTATCACACTATATATTCCACCCACTGGATTCCACCGTCGATTTGTTATTCCTAACCCCAAAGGACTCCGCCGCCTAGTCATGCTCCGTCACTTACAATAACACCGTATAGCAATTAATGCAACATTCATTGCTCTTTTCATATTATCTTTCGCATATGAGTGATAACAAAACCTGCTCGATTGTTAAGGTAAACTTGAAGGCGAAAGGCGGCGGTTGTGCTACGTTAGGATGATACGCAGCAGAGGTGCGCAGGCAAGCCGACGACCACAGCAGTCATGAGCCTTCAAATGGCCCATGCGGCCGTCTGGTTGATCTTCCTCTTCGTATTCGTTTCCTTCTCCCTTTAGCTTATCGATCGCCTGCGATTGTTGTTCATGACTCGATGTGGCCCGGTTCAGTTGCTGATTACTAACTTGAGCCATAAGACGTGATTTTGTATATCACCTTTTGCTTGATGGTCGACTGCTCGCTGTTGCACTAAAGATTGTAATTGTAAACCTAGGTCACGGAGACGAGCCCAGTGGTGGGAGTTGTGGGCAACTCACCCCCGGGGATAGGTAGTGGGCTCGTAGGACGATCTCGAACATACAATGTGAGACTTTATGACTTATGCGACTATGATTCTCACACATCGTCGACCCGACCATACCGCTCTGGGATTTCGTCGTTGAGAGGCGACCAAAATAGCCTCCCTGCCCTCCGTCTCCTGATTGACGTTTGCAAACCTCTTAAGTAGAATAGAGTCGGTTCTCGCTCTCTGTCTTCATGTCTTTGACCCACGTTTGACATACTACTAAAGTTAGAAGTAGCTACTAGTCGAGTCACTACAGTGTATTGATTTAACGATTGTTACGTAATATGCTTTTGATCCTCGAGTGGATTACTTGGCGAATATGAATGTATTATATGTAGTTATTGTTTATTTTAGGTTGTTTTTTTTTCTAAGCGATTTATTCTTAGCTGTTATTTCTGATAAATAAGTCCGCATGGCAGGTGTATCAACACATAGCAATCGACAGGGCACTCACCACTGTAACCACTACACACCGTCACTTATAATAACACCGCCACTTAGAATAACATTCATAACATGTCAAGATGAAGTGAATTTGAACGATGTATTTCGCTTTTCAAATGGCCTGTTTTTTTCGCTGTAACAGTAGAAAATAATTTTGTATCACTTTCAAGCATTTCTCGCCAGGTAAAGCTTCTCCAATAAGAAATTGATAATCTTATTGAATAAAGAAAAATTACAGCAAATTTCAAACGGCGTACTTGAGTTTGATGAAGGACTTCTCACAGTGTTGTAACTTTCAAAGAAGATTAGATTTCGCAAATTTGGATAGTAACTTTCAACGTCCGCATCCTGTTTTGCGCAGCTCTTAGGAAAGACGCGTCTCCTGATTTTTGTCAGAGTTATATTAATCGCTCGACAAGTTAAATATTGGAAATTTTTATGGTATGCTTCATTTTTAAAATCTCTTCCTTAGTGCGCTCTAGTAGTAAAAATCAAAATATCTTTCACACTCAAGCATTTCCAGCCGAAGTTGGCTTTGTCGCTGGACTTCTAATAATTCTTCGAAAGCTCAAATCTTAACGAGATTTCCACAACAACTTTGTCTGTGAAAAAAAGGACTCTTCATTGTACTGTAGCAGACGAAAGAAGATTACCTTTCACAGTTAGTTGATGTGCTGTTAGAGGTACGGTGACATGAGGCCAATTTCGCGAAATCCCACCCTTTGGAGTGCGAAACTCAATATTCATTTGACTAGCACAGCTCTAAGAATTGATTACGTCTTAGTCGCTAAGGTTTTTACTATCGAAAGTTACTAACTGTTTACGGAAAAGCTTTATCTGGCAAGAGATCCTTAAATATAAATAAAATCTAATTTCGACTGCTCCATGGCGAGAAACAAGCCAATTGAGAAGCAAAATAAACCATTCAAGTTCACCTGATTTGAGCTATCGAATGAATCCTAGTAATCTAGTGGAATAGGTTTATTTCTAAAATAAACCAAAATCTCACGATCGTAATTCTTGAAATGCAATTTCGTATGACAGAAATCGTTTCCAAAAGTAAGGATTTCCAAGACAGTTGAGCGTTATTCTTCTTAGAAATACGTCTGGAACAGTTCTATAATTGATATTTCAATTTTTTTTTCACTGAAAAAGTCTAAAAGAATCGAAATGTAACTATATAATCCCAAAAAAGCCGCTTTCATTAGATAAATTGGATTGCTATTGCGAAACGTCATCCTTCATTTTGGTCATTTGAAAGTACTGTGGAATTATTGTCAAGCAACAAAATTAGTATCGGAGTCCTGAATTTCTCATAGTATCTATTAGCTACAAAAACATCATGAAGATATGAGAAAATGCCCAAAAATTAGCAAATATATTCCGAATATATTCCTTTTCGCAAGTATATGTTTTTTTTCTTTTGAAATAGGAAAGTTTTGGGCAGCATTAGTGCTAATCTTACCAAAATCATTGATACAGGAGTCTTATCAGAGATAAATCTTATCGCATTTTTCATGACCAACGTTCCTTTGAGAGCTTTATTGACCCGAATTTGTACTGGAGCACGCACCACTCTTTGTAGCCCGTCCGAACGCCGCGCCCAGCTGATGTCACATGTACACTCATCGCTCGCAAAGGGATACAGATGCATATGTCTATATGCATATATATATATATGTACATATATATGGATCCACGGACCACCCTCATAGAGGGATCCCGCCCGGTTAGTCGCGAGGGCACGTGGCGCGTCCCCAGGTGGTGTATAGGGGAATTACACGCGAACCAAAAGCGACCGTGTGCTTCCCAGAGACGCAGGTGGATTCAGGGAAC